>CM056197.1:23688194-23718424 GCA_029692085.1 Gymnothorax javanicus | reverse complement strand
ATATATGCAAAAAAGCAATGTTAAATTTGAATTAATTAACTTCAAATTATGATCAAACTGTGCTAATATCTGGTCATTTTCATACTGGTTCCCTTTTAGGAAATAAGAGATCAGATATTAAAACAAACCCCCTTATGGAAATGAGATTAAAGGCATTAAAATTAACCCCTTTGGATATATAAAAAAAGCAATGTTAAAAACTGAATGCTAATCATAACTTGCTAATGCTAGCGATTTAATGCTAGTGCTAATATCTGGTCATTTTCATATATGCGTGTCCTCTATGAGTGGAAATAAGAGAGATCAGATGGCATTAAACATTTCCTCCATGGGAATATGAGATTGAATGGGCATTAAAAGCTTAACCCCTTCTTGTATATATGCAAATACAGCAATGTTAAAAGTTTTCATGCCTAATGCTAACGCTAAAGCAAAGTTAGCGATTTAATGCTAGTGCTAATATCTGTTCATTGTCATACCGTACGTGTCCTCTTTGATGGTAATAATTGATCACATAGCATTTAAGCATATCTTCATGGAATATGTGATTAGATGGCATGAAAGCTTTACCCTTCTTGTATATATTCAAATACAGTAATGTTAAAAAGTTTGAATGCTAATGCTAACTTGCTAATGCTTAGCGATCTAATGATAGTGCTAATATCTGGTATTGTTCTTATTATGCGTGTCCTTTATGATGGAAATTAGATATCAGATGGCATTAAAGCATAACCCTTCATGGGAATATGAGATTAAATGGCATTAAAGTTTAACCCTTCTTGTATATATGCAAAAGGAAGCAATATTTCCTAATTGACGCATCTAATGATAGTGCAATATCTGGTCATAATGTTCTTATTCCAGCCTTGTCCATAATGATGGAAATAAGAGATCAGATGGCAATAAAAGCATAACCCTTCTTGGGAATATGAGGATTAAATGGCATTAAAGCTTCACTCTTCTGGTATAGATGCAAATACAGCAATGTTAAGTTTTGAATGCTAATCCTAACTTGCTAATGCTAGCGATCTAATGCTACTGCTAATATCTGTCATTTTCATACTCTCACGTGTCCTCTATGATGGAAATAAGAGATCAGATGGCATTAAAGCATATCCTTCCTTGAATATGAGATTAAATGGTATCAAAAGCTAACCCTTCTTGTATATATGCAAATACAGCAATGTTAGATTTTGAATGCTAATCATAACGCTAATGCTAGTGATCTAATGCTTGTGCCTAATATCTGGTCATTTTTCATACTGTACGTGTCCTCTATGATGGAAATAAGAGATCAGATGTATTAAAGCATATCCTTCATGGGAATATGAGATGAGATGGCATTAAAGCTAACCCATCTTGTATATATGCAAATACAGTCATGTTAAAGATTTGAATGCTAACGCAAACTTTTTAATTCTACCCGATCTAATGATAGTGCTAATACCTGGTATTGTTCTTATTGTACGTGTCCTTTATGATGGAAATAAGATATCAGATGGCATTAAAAGCATAACCCTTCTTGAATATGAGATTAAATGGCATTAAAGCTTCACCCTTCTGATCTATATGCAAATACAGCAATGTTAAAGTTTGAATGCTAATGCTAACGCTAATGCCTAGCCCGATCTAATGCTTTTGCTAATATCTCGTCATTTTCATTCTGTACATGTCCTCTATGATGGAAATAAAGATCAGATTGCGATAAAGCATAACCTTTCATGGGAATATGAGATTAAATGGCATTGAAGCTTAACCCTTCTTGTATATATGCAATAGTTAAATGTTAAAAAAGTTTTAATGCTTATTCTAAATTGCTAATGCCACGGATCTAATGCTAGAGATAATATCTGGTCATTTTCATACTGTTCGTGTCCTCTATGATGGAAATAAGAGATCAGATCCCTTTAAAGCATAACCCTTCATTGGAATATGAGTTTAAATGGCATTAAAGCTTAACCCATCTTGTATATATGCAAATAAAGCAATGTTAAAGTTTGAATGCTAATGCTTCTTGCTAATGCTAGCGATCTAATGCTAGTGCTAATATCTGGTCATTTTCATACTGTACATGTCCTCTGTGATGCTAATAAGACATCATATGGCATTAAAGCATAACCCTTCATGGGAATATGAGATTAAATGGCATTAAAGCTTAACCCATCTTGTATATATGCAAATACAGCAATGTTAAAGTTTAAATGCTAATGCTAACTTGCTAATGCTAGCGATCTAATGCTCCAAGATGCTTATATCTGGTCATTGTTATATTGTGCGTGTACTCTATGATGAGAATATGAGGATCAGATGGCAATAAAAGCTTAACCCCTTCTTGTATATAGGCAAATACAGAAATTTTAATGTTTGAATGCTAATGCTAACTTGCTAATGCTAGCGATCTAATGCAAGTGCTAATATCTGGTCATTGTTATACTGTCGTGTACTCTGATGAGAATATGAGATCAGATGGCAATAAAAGCTTAACCCTTCTTGTATATATGCAAAATACAGTAATGTTAATGTTTGAATTCTAATGCTAACTTGCTAATGCTAGCGATCTTATGCTAGTGCTAATATCTGGTCATTGTTATGCAGTAAAGTGTCTACATGATGAGAATATGAGATCAGATCTCATTTAAGTATAAGCCTTCATGAGAATATGAAATCAGATGGCATTAAAGCTCAACCCCTTTTGTATATATGCAAATACAGTAATGTTAATGTTTGAATGCTAATGCTAACTTGTTATGCTAGCGTTCTAATGCTATGGCTAATATCTGCTCATTGTTATACAGTAAATTGTCCTACATGATGAGAATATGAGATCAGATGTCATTTAAGTATAACCCTTCATGAGAACATGTGATCAGATGGCATTTAAAGCTTATCCATTCTTGAATATATGCAAATACAGTAATGTTAATGTTTGAATGCTAATGCTATCTTGTTAGAGCTAGCGATCTAATGCTAGTGCTAATATCTGGTCATTGTCATAATGTACGTGTCTTCTATGATGGGAATATGAGATCAGATGGCATTTAAGCATAACCCTTCATGAGAATATGAAATCAGATGGCATTAAAGCTTAACCTTTTTTGTATATATGCAAATACAGTAATGTTAATGTTTGAATGCTAATGCTAACTTGCTTATGCTGGCGTTCTAATGCTATGGCTAATATATGCTCATTGTTATACAGTAAGTGTCCTACATGATGAGAATATGAGATCAGATGGCATTTTAGTATAATCCATCATGAGAATATGTGATCAGATGGCATTTAAAGCTTATCCATTGTTGAATATATGCAAATACAGTATTGTTAATGTTTGAATGCTAATGCTATCTTGTTAGAGCTAGCGATCTAATGCTAGTGCTAATATCTGGTCATTGTCATACTGTACGTGTCCTCTTGATGGGAAGATTAGATCAGATGGCATTTAAAGCAAAACCCTTCATGAGAATATGAAATCAGATGGCATTAAAAAGTTTTAACCCTTTTTGTATATATGCAAATACAGTAATGTTAATGTTTGAATGCTAATGCTATCTTGCTTATGCTAAGCGTTCTAATGCTAGTGCTAATTTCTGGTCATTGATATACTTTAAGTGTCCTCTCTATGATGAGAGTAAATCAGATGGCATTGAAGCATACCCCATCAAGAGAATATGATACCAGATGGCATTTAAGCTAACCCTTCTTGTATATTGGCAAATACAGTAATGTTAATGTTTGAATGCTAATGCTAACTTAACTAATGCTAGCAATCTAATGCTAGGGGTAATATCTGGTCATTGTCATACTGTAAGTGTTCTCTATGATGGATATATGAGATCAGATAGCTTTTAGAATAAACCTTCATGAGAATATGAGATCCAGATGGCATTTTATTAACCCTTCTTGTATATAGCTAATACAGTAATGTTAATGTTTGAATACTAATGCTAATTTGCTAATGCTAGCGATCCTATGCTAGTGCTAATAACTGCTCATTGTTATACTGTAAAGTGTCCTCTATGATGAGAATAAGACATCAGATGACATTTCAGCATAACCCTTGATGAGAATATCAGATCAGATAGCATTTATGCTTAGCCATTCTTGTATAAAGGCAAATACAGTAATGTTAATGTTTGAATGCTAATGCTAACTTGCTAATGCTAGCGATCTAATGCTAGTGCTAATATCTGGTCATTGTTATACTGTACGTGTACTCTATGATGAGAATATGAGATCAGACGGCAATAAAGCTTAACCCTTCTTGTATATATGCAAATACAGTAATGTTAATGTTTGAATTCTAATGCTAATTTGCTAATGCTAGCGATCTAATGCTAGTGCTAATATCTGGTCATTGTCATACTGTAAGTGTTCTCTATTATGGGAATATGAGATCAGATGGCATTAAAGCTTAACCCTTCATGAGAATATGAAATCAGATGGCATTAAAGCTTAACCCTTTTTGTATATATGGAAATATAGTAATGTTAATGTTTGAATGCTAATGCTAACTTGCTTATGCTTATGCTCTAATGCTATGGCTAATATCTGCTCATTGTTATACAGTAAAGTGTCATACATGATTAGAATATGAGATCAGATGGCATTTAAGTATACCCTTCATGAGAATATGTGATCAGATGGCATTGAAGCTTATCCATTTTTGAATATATGCAAATACAGTGATGTTAATGTTTGAATGCTAATGCTGTCTTGTTAGAGCTAGCGATCTAATGCTAGTGCTAATATCTGGTCATTGTCATACTGTACGTGTCCTCTATGATGGGGAATATGAGATCTGATGGCATTTAAGCATAACCCTTCATGAGAATATGAGATCAGATGGCTTTTAATTAACCCTTCTTGTATATAGGCATATACAGTAATGTTAATGTTTGAATGCTAATGCTAACTTGCTAATATAAGCGATCTAATGCTAGTGCTAATATCTGCTCATTGTTATACTTCAAGTGTCTCTATGACGAGAATAAGACTTGAGATGACATTTAAGCATAACCCTTCATGAGAATGTGAGATCAGATAGCATTTATGCTTATCCATTCTTGTATATAGGCAAATACAGTAATATTAATGTTTGAATGCTAATGCTAACTTGCAAATGCTAGCGATCTAATGCGAGTGCTAATATCTGGTCATTGTTTTACTGTACGTGTACTCTATGATGGATATATGAGATCAGATAGCATTTAAGCATAACCCTTCATGAGAATATGAGATCAGATGGCATTTAGTTAACCCTTCTTGTATTTAGGCTAATACAGTAATGTTAATGTTTTTAATGCTAATGCTAATTTGCTAATGCTAGCGATCCTATGCTCGTGCTAATATCTGCTCATTGTTCTACTGTAAGTGTCCTCTATGATGAGAATAAGACATCAGATGACATTTAAGCATAACCCTTGATGAGAATATGAGATCAGATAGCATTTATGCTCATCCATTCTTGTATAAAGGCAAATACTGTAATGTTAATGTTTGAATGCTAATGCTAACTTGCTAATGCTAGCGATCTAATGCTAGTGCTTATATCTGGTCATTGTCATACTGTATTTGTCCTTTATGATGGGAATATGAGATCAGATGGCAATAAAGCTTAACCCTTCTTGTATATAGGCAAATACAGAAATTTTAATGTTTGAATGCTAATGCTAACTTGCTAATGCTAGCGATCTAATGCAAGTGCTAATATCTGGTCATTGTTATACTGTACGTGTACTCTATGATGAGAATATGAGATCAGATGGCAATAAAGCTTAACCCTTCTTGTATATATGCAAATACAGTAATGTTAATGTTTGAATTCTAATGCTAACTTGCTAATGCTAGCGATCTTATGCTAGTGCTAATATCTGGTCATTGTTATACAGTAAGTGTCCTACATGATGAGAATATGAGATCAGATGTCATTTAAGTATAAGCCTTCATGAGAATATGAAATCAGATGGCATTAAAGCTTAACCCTTTTTGTATATATGCAAATACAGTAATGTTAATGTTTGAATGCTAATGCTAACTTGCTTATGCTAGCGTTCTAATGCTATGGCTAATATCTGCTCATTGTTATACAGTAAGTGTCCTACATGATGAGAATATGAGATCAGATGTCATTTAAGTATAACCCTTCATGAGAACATGTGATCAGATGGCATTTAAGCTTATCCATTCTTGAATATATGCAAATACAGTAATGTTAATGTTTGAATGCTAATGCTATCTTGTTAGAGCTAGCGATCTAATGCTAGTGCTAATATCTGGTCATTGTCATAATGTACGTGTCTTCTATGATGGGAATATGAGATCAGATGGCATTTAAGCATAACCCTTCATGAGAATATGAAATCAGATGGCATTAAAGCTTAACCCTTTTTGTATATATGCAAATACAGTAATGTTAATGTTTGAATGCTAATGCTTACTTGCTTATGCTAGCGTTCTAATGCTATGGCTAATATATGCTCATTGTTATACAGTAAGTGTCCTATATGATGAGAATATGAGATCAGATGGCATTTTAGTATAATCCATCATGAGAATATGTGATCAGATGGCATTTAAGCTTATCCATTGTTGAATATATGCAAATACAGTATTGTTAATGTTTGAATGCTAATGCTATCTTGTTAGAGCTAGCGATCTAATGCTAGTGCTAATATCTGGTCATTGTCATACTGTACGTGTCCTCTATGATGGGAAGATTAGATCAGATGGCATTTAAGCAAAACCCTTCATGAGAATATGAAATCAGATGGCATTAAAGCTTAACCCTTTTGTATATATGCAAATACAGTAATGTTAATGTTTGAATGCTAATGCTATCTTGCTTATGCTAGCGTTCTAATGCTAGTGCTAATTTCTGGTCATTGATATACTTTAAGTGTCCTCTATGATGAGAGTAAGAGATCAGATGGCATTGAAGCATACCCCATCAAGAGAATATGATACCAGATGGCATTTAAGCTTAACCCTTCTTGTATATTGGCAAATACAGTAATGTTAATGTTTGAATGCTAATGCTAACTTGCTAATGCTAGCAATCTAATGCTAGGGGTAATATCTGGTCATTGTCATACTGTAAGTGTTCTCTATGATGGATATATGAGATCAGATAGCTTTTAAGAATAAACCTTCATGAGAATATGAGATCAGATGGCATTTTATTAACCCTTCTTGTATATAGGCTAATACAGTAATGTTAATGTTTGAATGCTAATGCTAATTTGCTAATGCTAGCGATCCTATGCTAGTGCTAATAACTGCTCATTGTTATACTGTACGTGTCCTCTATGATGAGAATAAGACATCAGATGACATTTCAGCATAACCCTTGATGAGAATATCAGATCAGATAGCATTTATGCTTAGCCATTCTTGTATAAAGGCAAATACAGTAATGTTAATGTTTGAATGCTAATGCTAACTTGCTAATGCTAGCGATCTAATGCTAGTGCTAATATCTGGTCATTGTTATACTGTACGTGTACTCTATGATGAGAATATGAGATCAGACGGCAATAAAGCTTAACCCTTCTTGTATATATGCAAATACAGTAATGTTAATGTTTGAATTCTAATGCTAATTTGCTAATGCTAGCGATCTAATGCTAGTGCTAATATCTGGTCATTGTCATACTGTAAGTGTTCTCTATTATGGGAATATGAGATCAGATGGCATTAAAGCTTAACCCTTCATGAGAATATGAAATCAGATGGCATTAAAGCTTAACCCTTTTTGTATATATGGAAATATAGTAATGTTAATGTTTGAATGCTAATGCTAACTTGCTTATGCTTGCGTTCTAATGCTATGGCTAATATCTGCTCATTGTTATACAGTAAGTGTCCTACATGATTAGAATATGAGATCAGATGGCATTTAAGTATAACCCTTCATGAGAATATGTGATCAGATGGCATTGAAGCTTATCCATTTTTGAATATATGCAAATACAGTGATGTTAATGTTTGAATGCTAATGCTGTCTTGTTAGAGCTAGCGATCTAATGCTAGTGCTAATATCTGGTCATTGTCATACTGTACGTGTCCTCTATGATGGGAATATGAGATCTGATGGCATTTAAGCATAACCCTTCATGAGAATATGAGATCAGATGGCTTTTAATTAACCCTTCTTGTATATAGGCATATACAGTAATGTTAATGTTTGAATGCTAATGCTAACTTGCTAATATAAGCGATCTAATGCTAGTGCTAATATCTGCTCATTGTTATACTTCAAGTGTCCTCTATGACGAGAATAAGACTTGAGATGACATTTAAGCATAACCCTTCATGAGAATGTGAGATCAGATAGCATTTATGCTTATCCATTCTTGTATATAGGCAAATACAGTAATATTAATGTTTGAATGCTAATGCTAACTTGCAAATGCTAGCGATCTAATGCGAGTGCTAATATCTGGTCATTGTTTTACTGTACGTGTACTCTATGATGGATATATGAGATCAGATAGCATTTAAGCATAACCCTTCATGAGAATATGAGATCAGATGGCATTTAGTTAACCCTTCTTGTATTTAGGCTAATACAGTAATGTTAATGTTTTTAATGCTAATGCTAATTTGCTAATGCTAGCGATCCTATGCTCGTGCTAATATCTGCTCATTGTTCTACTGTAAGTGTCCTCTATGATGAGAATAAGACATCAGATGACATTTAAGCATAACCCTTGATGAGAATATGAGATCAGATAGCATTTATGCTCATCCATTCTTGTATAAAGGCAAATACTGTAATGTTAATGTTTGAATGCTAATGCTAACTTGCTAATGCTAGCGATCTAATGCTAGTGCTTATATCTGGTCATTGTCATACTGTATTTGTCCTTTATGATGGGAATATGTGATCAAATGGCATTTATGCATAACCCTTCATGAGAATATGAGATGAGATGGCATTTAATTAACCCTTCTTGTATATAGGCAAATACAGAAATGTTAATGTTTGAATGCTAATTCTAACTTGCTAATGCTAGCGATCTAATGCTAGTGCTAATATCTGGTCATTGTCATACTGTAAGTGTTCTCCATGATGGGAATATGAGATCAGATGGCATTAAAGCATAACCCTTCATGAGAATATGAAATCAGATGGCATTAAAGCTTAGCCCTTTTTGTATATATGGAAATATAGTAATGTTAATGTTTGAATGCTAATGCTAACTTGCTAATGCTTGCGTTCTAATGCTATGGCTAATATCTGCTCATTGTTATACAGTAAGTGTCCTACATGATTAGAATATGAGATCAGATGGCATTTAAGTATAACCCTTCATGAGAATATGTGATCAGATGGCATTGAAGCTTATCTATTTTGAAATATATGCAAATACAGTGATGTTAATGTTTGAATGCTAATGCTATCTTGTTAGAGCTAGCGATCTAATGCTAGTGCTAATATCTGGTCATTGTCATACTGTACGTGTCCTCTAAGATGGGAATAAGAGATCTGATGGCATTTAAGCATAACCCTTCATGAGAATATGAGATCAGATGGCTTTTAATTAACCCTTCTTGTATATAGGCATATACAGTAATGTTAATGTTTGAATGCTAATGCTAACTTGCTAATATAAGCGATCTAATGCTAGTGCTAATATCTGCTCATTGTTATACTTCAAGTGTCCACTATGACGAGAATAAGACATGAGATGACATTTAAGCATAACCCTTCATGAGAATATGAGATCAGATAGCATTGATGCTTATCCATTCTTGTATATAGGCAAATACAGTAATATTAATGTTTGAATGCTAATGCTAACTTGCAAATGCTAGCGATCTAATGCGAGTGCTAATATCTGGTCATTGTTTTACTGTACGTGTACTCTATGATGGATATATGAGATCAGATAGCATTTAAGCATAACCCTTCATGAGAATATGAGATCAGATGGCATTTAGTTAACCCTTCTTGTATTTAGGCTAATACAGTAATGTTAATGTTTTTAATGCTAATGCTAATTTGCTAATCCTAGCGATCCTAAGCTCGTGCTAATATCTGCTCATTGTTATACTGTAAGTGTCCTCTATGATGAGAATAAGACATCAGATGACATTTAAGCATAACCCTTGATGAGAATATGAGATCAGATAGCATTTATGCTCATCCATTCTTGTATCAAGGCAAATACTGTAATGTTAATGTTTGAATGCTAATGCTAACTTGCTAATGCTAGCGATCTAATGCTCGTGCTAATGTCTGATCATTGTCATACTGTTCGTGTTCTCTTTGATGGGAATATGAGAACAGATGCTATTAAAGCATAACCCTTCATGAGAATATGAGATCAGATGGCATTTAATTAACCCTTCTTCTATATAGGCAAATACAGTAATGTTAATGTTTGAATGCTAATGATAACTTGCTAATGCTAGCGATCTAATGCTCGTGCTAATGTCTGATCATTATCATACTGTTCGTGTTCTCTTTGATGGGAATATGAGAACAGATGGTATTAAAGCATAACGCTTCATGAGAATATGAGATCAGATGGCATTTAAATAACCTTTCTTCTATATAGTCAAATACAGTAATGTTAATGTTTGAATGCTAATGCTGGCTTGCTAATGCCAGCGATCTAATGCTAGTGCTAATATCTGCTCATTGTTATACTGTAAGTGTCCTCTATGATGAGAATAAGACATCAGATGGCATTTAATCATGACCCTTCATGAGAATATGAGAACACATGCCATTTAAGCTTATCCATTCTTGTATATAGGCAAATACTGTCATGTTAATGTTTGAATGCTAATGCTAACTTGCTCATGCTAGCGATCTAATGCTAGTGCTAATATCTGGTCATTGTCATGCTATGTGTCCTCTATGATGGGAATGAGATCAGATGGCATTTAAGCATAACCCTTCAAATGAATATGGGATCCGATAGCATTTATGCTTATCCATTCTTGTATATAGGCAAATACAGTAATGTTAATGTTTGAATGCTAATGCTAACTTGCTAATGCTAGCGATCTAATGCTAGTCCTAATATCTGGTCATTGTTATACTGTACGTGTACTCTATGACGAGAATATGAGATCAGATGGGAAGAAAGCTTAACCCTTCTTGTATATATGCAAATACAGTAATGTTACTGTTTGAATTCTAATGCTAACTTGCTAATGCTAGGGATCTTATGCTAGTGCTAATATCTGGTCATTGTCATACTGTACGTGTCCTCTATGATGGGAAATTAGATCATATGGCATTTAAGCATAACCCTTCATGAGAATATGAAATCAGATGGCATTAAAGCTTAACCCTTTTTGTATATATACAAATACAGTAATGTTAATGTTTGAATGCTAATGCTAACTTGCTTATGCTAGCGTTCTATTGCTAGTGCTAATATCTGCTTATTGTTATACTTTAAGTGTCCTCTATGATGAGAATAAGAGATCAGATGGCATTTAAGTATAACCCTTCATGAGAATATGAGATCAGATGGCATTTAATTAACCCTTCTTGTATATAGGCAAATACAGTAATGTTAATGTTTGAATGCTAATGCTCATTTGCAAATGCTAGCGATCGAATGCTTGTGCTAATATCTGCTCAATGTTATACTGTCAGTGTTCTCTGATAGGAACATGAGATCAGATGGCATTTAAGCATAACCCTTCATGAGAATATGAGATCAGATGGTCTTTAATTAACCCTTCTTGGATATGGGCAAATACAGTAATGTTAATGTTTGAATGCTTTTGCTAACTTGCTAATGCTAGCGATCGAATGCAAGTGCTAATATCTGCTCATTGTTATACTGTTAGTGTCCTCTATGATGAGAATAAGACAACAGATGGCATTTTAGTATAACCCTTCATGAGAATATGAGATCAGATGGCATTAAAGCTTATCCATTCTTGAATATAGGCAAATCCAGTAATGTTAATGTTTCAATGCTAATGCTCACTTGCTAATGCTAGCGATATAATGCTAGTGCTAATATCTGGTCATTGTCATACTGTAAGTGTTCTCTATTATGGGAATATGAGATCAGATGGCATTAAAGCTTAACCCTTCATGAGAATATGAAATCAGATGGCATTAAAGCTTAACCCTTTTTGTATATATGGAAATATAGTAATGTTAATGTTTGAATGCTAATGCTAACTTGCTTATGCTTGCGTTCTAATGCTATGGCTAATATCTGCTCATTGTTATACAGTAAGTGTCCTACATGATTAGAATATGAGATCAGATGGCATTTAAGTATAACCCTTCATGAGAATATGTGATCAGATGGCATTGAAGCTTATCCATTTTTGAATATATGCAAATACAGTGATGTTAATGTTTGAATGCTAATGCTGTCTTGTTAGAGCTAGCGATCTAATGCTAGTGCTAATATCTGGTCATTGTCATACTGTACGTGTCCTCTATGATGGGAATATGAGATCTGATGGCATTTAAGCATAACCCTTCATGAGAATATGAGATCAGATGGCTTTTAATTAACCCTTCTTATATAGGCATATACAGTAATGTTAATGTTTGAATGCTAATGCTAACTTGCTAATATAAGCGATCTAATGCTAGTGCTAATATCTGCTCATTGTTATACTTCAAGTGTCCTCTATGACGAGAATAAGACTTGAGATGACATTTAAGCATAACCCTTCATGAGAATGTGAGATCAGATAGCATTTATGCTTATCCATTCTTGTATATAGGCAAATACAGTAATATTAATGTTTGAATGCTAATGCTAACTTGCAAATGCTAGCGATCTAATGAAAGTGCTAATATCTGGTCATTGTTTTACTGTACGTGTACTCTATGATGGATATATGAGATCAGATAGCATTTAAGCATAACCCTTCATGAGAATATGAGATCAGATGGCATTTAGTTAACCCTTCTTGTATTTAGGCTAATACAGTAATGTTAATGTTTTTAATGCTAATGCTAATTTGCTAATGCTAGCGATCCTATGCTCGTGCTAATATCTGCTCATTGTTCTACTGTAAGTGTCCTCTATGATGAGAATAAGACATCAGATGACATTTAAGCATAACCCTTGATGAGAATATGAGATCAGATAGCATTTATGCTCATCCATTCTTGTATAAAGGCAAATACTTTAATGTTAATGTTTGAATGCTAATGCTAACTTGCTAATGCTAGCGATCTAATGCTAGTGCTTATATCTGGTCATTGTCATACTGTATTTGTCCTTTATGATGGGAATATGAGATCAAATGGCATTTAAGCATAACCCTTCATGAGAATATGAGATGAGATGGCATTTAATTAACCCTTCTTGTATATAGGCAAATACAGAAATGTTAATGTTTGAATGCTAATTCTAACTTGCTAATGCTAGCGATCTAATGCTAGTGCTAATATCTGGTCATTGTCATACTGTAAGTGTTCTCCATGATGGGAATATGAGATCAGATGGCATTAAAGCATAACCCTTCATGAGAATATGAAATCAGATGGCATTAAAGCTTAACCCTTTTTGTATATATGGAAATATAGTAATGTTAATGTTTGAATGCTAATGCTAACTTGCTAATGCTTATGTTCTAATGCTATGGCTAATATCTGCTCATTGTTATACAGTAAGTGTCCTACATGATTAGAATATGAGATCAGATGGCATTTAAGTATAACCCTTCATGAGAATATGTGATCAGATGGCATTGAAGCTTATCTATTTTTGAATATATGCAAATACAGTGATGTTAATGTTTGAATGCTAATGCTATCTTGTTAGAGCTAGCGATCTAATGCTAGTGCTAATATCTGGTCATTGTCATACTGTACGTGTCCTCTAAGATGGGAATAAGAGATCTGATGGCATTTAAGCATAACCCTTCATGAGAATATGAGATCAGATGGCTTTTAATTAACCCTTCTTGTATATAGGCATATACAGTAATGTTAATGTTTGAATGCTAATGCTAACTTGCTAATATAAGCTTATCTAATGCTAGTGCTAATATCTGCTCATTGTTATACTTCAAGTGTCCACTATGACGAGAATAAGACATGAGATGACATTTAAGCATAACCCTTCATGAGAATATGAGATCAGATAGCATTGATGCTTATCCATTCTTGTATATAGGCAAATACAGTAATATTAATGTTTGAATGCTAATGCTAACTTGCAAATGCTAGCGATCTAATGCGAGTGCTAATATCTGGTCATTGTTTTACTGTACGTGTACTCTATGATGGATATATGAGATCAGATAGCATTTAAGCATAACCCTTCATGAGAATATGAGATCAGATGGCATTTAGTTAACCCTTCTTGTATTTAGGCTAATACAGTAATGTTAATGTTTTTAATGCTAATGCTAATTTGCTAATGCTAGCGATCCTAAGCTCGTGCTAATATCTGCTCATTGTTATACTGTAAGTGTCCTCTATGATGAGAATAAGACATCAGATGACATTTAAGCATAACCCTTGATGAGAATATGAGATCAGATAGCATTTATGCTCATCCATTCTTGTATCAAGGCAAATACTGTAATGTTAATGTTTGAATGCTAATGCTAACTTGCTAATGCTAGCGATCTAATGCTCGTGCTAATGTCTGATCATTGTCATACTGTTCGTGTTCTCTTTGATGGGAATATGAGAACAGATGCTATTAAAGCATAACCCTTCATGAGAATATGAGATCAGATGGCATTTAATTAACCCTTCTTCTATATAGGCAAATACAGTAATGTTAATGTTTGAATGCTAATGATAACTTGCTAATGCTAGCGATCTAATGCTCGTGCTAATGTCTGATCATTATCATACTGTTCGTGTTCTCTTTGATGGGAATATGAGAACAGATGCTATTAAAGCATAACCCTTCATGAGAATATGAGATCAGATGGCATTTAATTAACCCTTCTTCTATATAGGCAAATACAGTAATATTAATGTTTGAATGCTAATGCTAACTTGCAAATGCTAGCGATCTAATGCGAGTGCTAATATCTGGTCATTGTTTTACTGTACGTGTAATCTATGATCAGAATATGAGATCAGATGGCAATAAAGCTTAACCCTGCTTGTATATATTCAATATAATAATGTTAATGTTTGAATGCTAATGCTAATTTGCTAATGCTAGCGATCTAATGCTAGTGCTAATATCTGGTCATTGTTATACTGTTAGTGTCCTCAATGATGGGAATATGAGATCAGATGGCATTTAAGCATAACCCTTTATGAGAATATGAGATCAGATGTCATTTAATTAACCCTTCTTGTATATATTCAAATACAGTAATGTTAATGTTTGATTGCTAATGCTTACTTGCTAATGCTAGCGATCTAATGCTAGTGCTAATATCTGTTCATTGTTATACTGTAAGTGTTCTTTATGATGAGAATAAGACATCAGATGGCATTTCAGCATAACCCATCATGAGAATATGAGATGAGATGGCATTAAATTTTATCCATTCTTGTATATAGGCAAATCCAGTAATGTTAATGTTTGAATGCTAATGCTCACTTTCTAATGCTAGCGATATAATGCTAGTGCTAATATCTGGTCATTTGTATACTGTTCATGTACTCTATAATCAGAATATGAGATCAGATGGCAATAAAGATTAACCCAACTTCTATATATTCAAATACAGTAATCTTAATGTTTGAATGCTAATGCTAACTTGCTAATGCTAGCGATCTAATGCTAGTGCTAATATCTGGTCATTGTTAAACTGTAAGTGTCCTCTATGATGAGAATAAGAGATCAGAATGCATTTAAACATAACTCTTCATGAGAATATGAGATCAGATGGCATTTAATCTTATCCATTCTTGTACATAGGCAAATACAGTAATGTTAATGTCTGAATGCTAATGCTAACTTGCTAATGCTAGCGATCTTATGCTAGTGCTAATATCTGGTCATTGTTATACTATTAGTGTCTTTTATGATGAGAATAAGAGATCAGATGGCATTTAAGCATAACCCTGCATGAGAATATGAGATCAGATGGCATTTATACTTATCCATTGTTGTATATAGGCAAATACAGTAATGTTAATGTTTGAATGCTAATGCTCATTTGCAAATGCTAGCGATCGAATGCTTGTGCTAATATCTGCTCAATGTTATACTGTCAGTGTTCTCTGATAGGAACATGAGATCAGATGGCATTTAAGCATAACCCTTCATGAGAATATGAGATCAGATGGTCTTTAATTAACCCTTCTTGGATATGGGCAAATACAGTAATGTTAATGTTTGAATGCTTTGCTAACTTGCTAATGCTAGCGATCGAATGCAAGTGCTAATATCTGCTCATTGTTATACTGTTATTGTCCTCTATGATGAGAATAAGACAATAGATGGCATTTAAGTATAACCCTTCATGAGAATATGAGATCAGATGGCATTAAAGCTTATCCATTCTTGAATATAGGCAAATCCAGTAATGTTAATGTTTCAATGCTAATGCTCACTTGCTAATGCTAGCGATATAATGCTAGTGCTAATATCTGTTCATTGTTATACTATACGTGTACTCTATGATGAGAATATGAGATCAGATGGCAATAAAGCTTAACCCTTCTTGTATATATTCAATACAGTAATGTTAATGTTTGAATGCTAATGCTAACTTGCTAATGCTAGCGATCTAATGCTAGTGCTAATATCTGGTCTTTGTCATACTGTAAGTGTCCTCTATGATGAGAATAAGACATCAGATGGCATTGAAGCATAACCCTTTATGAGAATATGAGATCTGATGTCATTTATTTAACCCTTCATGTATATATTCAAATACAGTAATGTTAATGTTTGATTGCTAATGCTAACTTGCTGATGCTAGCGATCTAATGCTAGCGCTAATATCTGTTCATTGTTATACTGTAAATGTACTCTATGATGTGAATAAGACATCAGATGGCATTTAAGCATAACCCTGGATGAGAAAATGAGATCAGATGGCATTTATGCTTATCCATTGTTGTGTATCGGCAAATACAGTAATGCTAATGTTTGAATGCCAATGCTAACCTGCTAATGCTAGCGATATAATGCTAGTGCTAATATCTGTTCATTGTTATACTGTAAGTGTACTCTCTGATGTGAATAAGACATCAGATGGCATTTAAGCATTACCCTGCATGAGAATATGAGATCAGATGGCTTTGAATTACCCCTTCTTGTATATAGGCAAATACAGTAATGTTAATGTTTGAATGCTAATGCTAACTTGCTAATGCTAGCGATCTCATGCTTGTGCTAATATCTGCTCATTGTTATACTGTTAGTGTCCTCTATGATGAGAATAAGACATCAGATGGCATTTCAGCATAACCCTTCATGAGAATATGAGATCAGATGGCATTTAAGGATAACCCTTCATGAGAATATGTGATCAGATGGCATTAAATCTTATTGATTCTTGTATATAGGCAAATCCAGTAATGTTAATGTTTCAATGCTAATGCTCACTTGGTAGTGCTAGCGATATAATGCTAGTGCTAATATCTGCTCATTGCTATACTGTAAGTGTCCTCTATGATGAGAATAAGAAATCAGTTGACATTTCAGCTTAACCCTTCATGAGAATATGAGATCAGATGCCATTAAATCTTATCGATTCTTGTATATAGGCAAATCCAGTAATGTTAATGTTTGAATGCTTATGCTCACTTTCTAATGCTAGCGATATAATGCGAGTGCTAATATCTGGTCATTGTTATACTGTACGTGTACTCTATGATCAGAATATGAGATCAGATGGCAATAAAGATTAACCCAACTTCTATATATTCAAATACAGTAATGTTAATGTTTGAATGCTAATGCTAACTTGCTAATGCTAGCGATCTAATGCTAGTGCTAATATCTGGTCATTGTTAAACTGTAAGTGTCCTCTATGATGAGAATAAGAGATCAGATGGCATTTAAACATAACCCTTCATGAGAATATGAGATCAGATGGCATTTAATCTTATACATTCTTGTATAAAGGCAAATACAATAATGTTAATCTCTGAATGCTAATGCTAACTTGCTAATGCTAGCGATCTAATGCTAGTGCTAATATCTGATCATTGTCATACTCTAAGTGTACTCTATGATGAGAATATGAGATCAGATGGCATAAAGCTTAACCCTTCTTGTATATATTCAAATAAAGTAATGTTAATGTTTGAATGCTAATGCTAACTTGGTAATGATAACAATCTTATGCCAGTGCTAATATCTGGTCATTGTTATACTATAAGTGTCCTTTATGATGAGAATAAGAGATCAGATGGCATTTAAGTATAACCCTGCATGAGAATATGAGATCAGATGGCATTTATGCTTATCCATTGTTGTATATAGGCAAATACAGAAATGTTAATGTTTGAATGCTAATGCTAACCTGCGAATGCAAGCGATATAATGCTAGTGCTAATATCTGCTCATTGTAATAGTGTAAGTGTCCTCCATGATGAGAATAAGACATCAGATGGCATTTCAGCATAACCCTTCATGAGAATATGAGATCAGATGGCATTAAATCTTATCGATTCTTGTATATAGGCAAATCCAGTAATGTTAATGTTTGAATGCTAATGCTCACTTTCTAATGCTAGCGATATAATGCGAGTGCTGATATCTGGTCATTGTTATACTGTACGTGTACTCTATGATCAGAATATGAGATCAGATGGCAATAAAGATTAACCCAACTTCTATATATTCAAATACAGTAATGTTAATGTTTGAATGCTAATGCTAACTTGCTAATGCTTGCGATCTAATGCTAGTGCTAATATCTGGTCATTGTTAAACTGTAAGTTTCCTCTTTGATGAGAATAAGAGATCAGATGGCATTTAAACATAACCCTTCATGAGAATATGAGATCAGATGGCATTTAATCTTATCTATTCTTGTATATAGGCAAATACAGTAATGTTAATGTCTGAATGCTAATGCTAACTAGCTAATGCTAGCGATCTAATGCTAGTGCTAATATCTGCTCATTGTCATACTCTAAGTGTACTCTATGATGAGAATATGAGATCAGATGACATAAAGCTTAACCCATCTTGTATATATTCAAATAAAGTAATGTTAATGTTTGAATGCTAATGCTAACTTGGTAATGATAACGATCTTAAGCCAGTGCTAATATCTGGTCATTGTTATACTATAAGTGTCCTTTCTAATGAGAATAAGAGATCAGATGGCATTTAAGCATAACCCTTCATGAGAATATGAGATCAGATGGCTTTTAATCAACCCTTCTTGTATATAGGCAAATACAGTAATGTTAATGTTTGTATGCTAATGCTAACTTGCTAATGCTAGCGATCTAATGCTAGTGCTAATATCTGCTCTATGTTTTACTGTAAGTGTCCTCTCTGATGGGAATATGTGATCAGATGGCATTTAAGCATAACCCTTCATGAGAATATGAGATCAGATGGCTTTTAATCAACCCTTCTTGTAAATAGGCAAATACAGTAATGTTAATGTTTGAATGCTAATGCTCACTTGCAAATGCTAGAGATCTAATGCTTGTGCTAATATCTGCTCAATGTTATCCTGTAAGTCTTCTCTGATGGGAATATCAGATCAGATGGCATTTAAGCATAACCCTTCATGAGAATATGAGATCAGATGGTTTTTAAATAACCCTTCTTGTATATAGGCAGATACAGTAATGTTAATGTTTGAATGCTAATGCTAACTTGCTAATGCTAGCGATCTAATGCTAGTGCTAATATCTGCTCATTGTCATACTCTAAGTGTCCTCTATGATGAGAATAAGACATCAGATGGTATTTAAGTATAACCCTTCATGAGAATATGAGATCAGATGGCATTAAAGCTTATCCATTCTTGTATATAGGCAAATCCAGTAATGTTAATGTTTCAATGCTAATGCTCACTTGCTAATGCTAGCGATATAATGCTAGTGCTAATATCAGCTCATTGCAATACTGTAAGTGTCCACTATGATGAGAATAAGACATCAGATGACATTTCAGCATAACCCTTCATGAGAATATGAGATCAGATGGCATTAAATCTTATCGATTTTTGTATATAGGCAAATCCAGTAATGTTAATGTTTGAATGCTAATGCTCACTGTCTAATGCTAGCGATATAATGCGAGTGCTAATATCTGGTCATTGTTATACTGTACGTGTACTCTATGATCAGAATATGAGATCAGATGGCAATAAAGATTAACCCAACTTCTATATATTCAAATACAGTAATGTTAATGTTTGAAAGCTAATGCTAACTTGCTAATGCTAGCGATCTAATGCTAGTGCTAATATCTGGTCATTGTTAAACTGTAAGTGTCCTCTATGATGAGAATAAGACATCAGATGGCATTTAAGCATAACCCTTTATGAGAATATGAGATCAGATGTCATTTATTCAACCCTTCTTGTATATATTCAAATACAGTTATGTTAATGTTTGATTGCTAATGCTAACATGCTAATGCTAGCGATCTAATGCTAGTGCTAATATCTGCTCATTGTCATACTCTAAGTGTACTCTATGATGAGAATATGAGATCAGATGGCATAAAGCTTAACCCTTCTTGGATATATTCAAATAAAGTAATGTTAATGTTTGAATGCTAATGCTAACTTGGTAATGATAACGATCTCATGCCAGTGCTAATATCTGGTCATTGTTTATACTATAAGTGTCCTCTATGATGAGAATAAGAGATCAGATGGCATTTAAGCATAACCCTTCATGAGAATATGAGATCAGATGGCTTTTAATCAACCCTTCTTGTATATAGGCAAATACAGTAATGTTAATGTTTGAATGCAAATGCTAACTTGCTAATGCTAGCGATCTAATGCTAGTGCTAATATCTGCTCAATGTTTTACTGTAAGTGTCCTCTCTGATGGGAATATGTGATCAGATGGCATTTAAGCATAACCCTTCATGAGAATATGAGATCAGATGGCTTTTAATCAACCCTTCTTGTACATAGGCAAATACAGTAATGTTAATGTTTGAATGCTAATGCTAACTTGGTAATGATAACGATCTTATGCTAGTGCTAATATCTGCTCATTGTTATACTATAAGTGTCCTCTATGATGAGAATAAGACATCAGATGGCATTTAAGCATAACCCTTAATGAGAATATGAGATCAGATGTCATTTATTTAACCCTTCTTGTGTTTATTCAAATACAGTAATGTTAATGTTTGATTGCTAATGCTAACTTGCTAATGCTAGCGATCTAATGCTAGTGCTAATATCTGTCTTTGTCATACTGTAAGTGTCCTCTATGATGAGAATAAGACATCAGATGGCATTTAAGCATAACCCTTTATGAGAATATGAGATCAGATGTCATTTATTTAACCCTTCTTGTATATATTCAAATACAGTTATGTTAATGTTTGATTGCTAATGCTAACTTGCTAATGCTAGCGATCTAATGCTAGTGCTAATATCTGGTCATTGTTAAACAGTAAGTGTCCTCTATGATGAGAATAAGAGATCAGATGGCATTTAAACATAACTCTTCATGAGAATATGTGATCAGATGGCATTTAATCTTATCCATTCTTGTATATAGCCAAATACAGTAATGTTAATGTCTGAATACTAATGCTAACTTGCTAATGCTAGCGATCTAATGCTAGAGATAATATCTGCTCATTGTCATACTCTAAGTGTACTTTATGATGAGAATATAAGATCAGCTGGCAATAAAGCTTAACCCTTCTTGTATATATTCAAATAAAGTAATGTTAATGTTTGAATGCTAATGCTAACGATCTTATGCTAGTGCTAATATCTGGTCATTGTTATCCTGTAAGTGTCCTTTATGATGAGAATAAAGAGATCAGATGGCATTTAAGCATAACCCTTCATGAGAATATGAGATCAGATGGCCTTTAATTAACCCTTCTTGTATTAAGGCAAATACAGTGATGTTAATGTTTGAATGCTAAAGCTAACCTGCTAATGCTGGCGATATATAATGCTCGTGCTAATATCTGCCCATTGTAATACTGTAAGTGTCCTCTATGATGAGAATAAGACATCAGATGGCATTTAAGCATAACCCTGGATGAGAATATGAGATCAGATGGCATTTATGCTTATCCATTGTTGTATATAGGCAAATACAGTAATGTTAATGTTTGAATGCTAATGCTAACCTGCTAATGCTAGCGATATAATGCTAGTGCTAATATCTGCTTATTGTAATACTGTTAGTGTCCTCTATGATGAGAATAAGACATCAGATGGCATTTAAGCATAACCCTGCATGAGAATATGAGATCAGATGGCATTAAAGCTTATCCATTCTTGTATATAGGCAAATACAGTAATGTTAATGTTTGAATGCTAATGCTAACTTGCTAATGCTAGCGATCTAAAGCTAGTGCTAATATCTGCTCAATGTTATACTGTAAGTGTCCTCTCTGATGGGAATATGTGATCAGATGGCATTTAAGCATAACCCTTTATGAGAATATGAGATCAGATGGCTTTTAATTACCCCTTCTTGTATATAGGCAAATACAGTAATGTTAATGTTTGAATGCTAATGCTAACTTGCTAATGCTAGCGATCTAATGCTTGTGCTAATATCTGCTCATTGTTATACTGTAAGTGTCTCTATGATGAGAATAAGACATCAGATGGCATTTAAGGATAACCCTTCATGAGAATATGAGATCAGATGGCATTAAATCTCATCGATTCTTGTATATAGGCAAATCCAGTAATGTTAATGTTTGAATGCTAATGCTCACTTTCTAATGCTAGCGATATAATGCTAGTGCTACTATCTGGTCATTGTTATACTGTACGCGTACTCTAGGATCAGAATATGATATCAGATGGAAATAAAGATTATCCCTACTTCTATATATTCAAATACAGTAATGTTAATGTTTGATTGCTAATGCTAACTTGCTAATGCTAGCGATCTAATGCTAGTGCTAATATCTAGTCATTGTTAAACTTTAAGTGTCCTCTATGATGAGAATAAGAGATCAGATGGCATTTAAACATAACTCTTCATGAGAATAAGAGATCAGATGGCATTTAATCTTATCCATTCTTGTATATAGGCAAATACAGTAATGTTAATGTCTGAATGCTAATGCTAACTTGCTAATGCTAGCGATCTAATGCTAGTGCTAATATCTGCTCAATGTTATACTGTAAATGTCCTCTCTGATGGGAATATGTGATCAGATGGCATTTAAGCATAACCCTTTATGAGAATATGAGATCAGATGGCTTTTAATTACCCCTTCTTGTATATAGGCAAATACAGTAATGTTAATGTTTGAATGCTAATGCTAACTTGCTAATGCTAGCGATCTAATGCTTGTGCTAATATCTGCTCATTGTTATACTGTAAGTGTCCTCTATGATGAGAATAAGACTTCAGATGGCATTTAAGGATAACCCTTCATGAGAATATGAGATCAGATGGCATTCAATCTCATCGATTCTTGTATATAGGCAAATCCAGTAATGTTAATGTTTGAATGCTAATGCTCACTTTCTAATGTTAGCGATATAATGCTAGTGCTACTACCTGGTCATTGTTATACTGTACGTGTACTCTAGGATCAGAATATGATATCAGATGGAAATAAAGATTAACCCTACTTCTATATATTCAAATACAGTAATGTTAATGTTTGATTGCTAATGCTAACTTGCTAATGCTAGCGATCTAATGCTAGTGCTAATATCTGGTCATTGTTAAACTTTAAGTGTCCTCTATGATGAGAATAAGAGATCAGATGGCATTTAAACATAACTCTTCATGAGAATAAGAGATCAGATGGCATTTAATATTATCCATTCTTGTATATAGGCAAATACAGTAATGTTAATGTCTGAATGCTAATGCTAACTTGCTAATGCTAGCGATCTAATGCTAGTGCTAATATCTGCTCAATGTTATACTGTAAGTGTCCTCTCTGATGGGAATATGTGATCAGATGGCATTTTAGCATAACCCTTTATGAGAATATGAGATCAGATGGCTTTTAATTACCCCTTCTTGTATATAGGCAAATACAGTAATGTAAATGTTTGAATGCTAATGCTAACTTGCTAATGCTAGCGATCTAATGCTTGTGCTAATATCTGCTCATTGTTATACTGTAAGTGTCCTCTATGATGAGAATAAGACATCAGATGTCATTTAAGGATAACCTTTCATGAGAATATGAGATCAGATGGCATTAAATCTCATCGATTCTTGTAAATCGGCAAATCCAGTAATGTTAATGTTTGAATGCTAATGCTCACTTTCTAATGCTAGCGATGTAATGCTAGCGCTACTATCTGGTCATTGTTATACTGTACGTGTACTCTAGGATCAGAATATGAGATCAGATGGAAATAAAGATTAACCCTACTTCTATATATTCAAATACAGTAATGTTAATGTTTGATTGCTAATGCTAACTTGCTAATGCTAGCGATCTAATGCTAGTGCTAATATCTGGTCATTGTTAAACTGTAAGTGTCCTCTATGATGAGAATAAGAGATCAAATGGCATTTAAGCATAACTCTTCATGAGAATAAGAGATCAGATGGCATTTAATCTTATCCATTCTTGTATATAGGCAAATACAGTAATGTTAATGTCTGAATGCTAATTCTAACTTGATAATGCTAGCGATCTAATGCTAGTGCTAATATCTGCTCATTGTCATACTCTAAGTGTATTTTTTACGATGAGAATATAAGATCAGCTGGAAATAAAGCTTAACCCTTCTTGTATATATTCAAATACAGTAATGTTAATGTTTGAATGCTCATGCTAACTTGCTAATGCTAACGATCTTATGCTAGTGCTAATATCTGGTCATTGTTATACTGTAAGTGTCCTTTATGATGAGAATAAGAGATCAGATGGCATTTAAGCATAACCCTTCATGAGAATATGAGATCAGATGGCCTTTAATTAACCCTTCTTGTATAAAGGCAAATACAGTAATGTTAATGTTTGAATGCTAATGCTAACCTGCTAATGCTAGCGATATAATGCTCGTGCTAATATCTGCTCATTGTAATACTGTAAGTGTCCTCTATGATGAGAATAAGACATCAGATGGCATTTAAGCATAACCCTGCATGAGAATATGAGATCAGATGGCATTTTATCTTATCCATTCTTCTATATAGGCAAATACAGTAATGTTAATGTCTGAATGCTAATGCTAACTTGCTAATGCTAGCGATCTAATGCTAGTGCTAATATCTGCTCATTGTCATACTCTAAGTGTACTCTATGATGAGAATATGAGATCAGATGGCATAAAGCTTTACCCTTCTTGTATATATTCAAATAAAGTAATGTTAATGTTTGAATGCTAATGCTAACTTGGTAATGATAACGATCTTATGCCAGTGCTAATATCTGGTCATTGTTATACTATTAGTGTCCTTTATGATGAGAATAAGTGATCAGATGGCATTTAAGCATAACCCTTTATGAGAATATGAGATCAGATGGCTTTTAATCAACCCTTCTTGTATATGAAACCCAAATACAGTAATGTTAATGTTTGAATGCTAATGCTAACTTGCTAATGCTAGCGATCTAATGCTAGTGCTATTATCTGCTCAATGTTTACTGTAAGTGTCCTCTCTGATGGGAATATGTGATCAGATGGCATTTAAGCATAACCCTTCATGAGAATATGAGATCAGATGGCTTTTAATCAACCCTTCTTGTACATAGGCAAATACAGTAATGTTAATGTTTGAATGCT
The DNA here is from genome assembly GCA_029692085.1 of Gymnothorax javanicus. Classification (NCBI taxonomy): domain Eukaryota; kingdom Metazoa; phylum Chordata; class Actinopteri; order Anguilliformes; family Muraenidae; genus Gymnothorax; species Gymnothorax javanicus. The sequence continues at coordinate 23,692,647 of CM056197.1, read as the reverse complement.
AATGCTCACTTGCAAATGTTAGCGATCTAATGCTTGTGCTAATATCTGCTCAATGTTATACTGTCAGTGTTCTCTGATGGGAACATGAGATCAGATGGCATTTAAGCATAACCTTCATGAGAATATGAGATCAGATGGCCTTTAATTAACCCTTCTTGTATATTGGCAAAATACAGTAATGTTAATGTTTGAATGCTAATGCTAATTTGCTAATGCTAGCGATCGAATGCTAGTGCTAATATCTGCTCATTGTTATACTGTTAGTGTCCTCTATGATGAGAATAAGACAACAGATGGCTTTTAAGTATAACCCTTCATGAGAATATGAGATCAGATGGCATTAAAGCTTATCCATTCTTATATATAGGCAAATCCAGTAATGTTAATGTTTGAATGCTAATGCTAACTTGCTAATGCTAGCGATATAATGCTAGTGCTAATATCTGCTCATTGTAGTACTGTAAGTGTCCTCTATGATGAGAATAAGACATCAGATGGCATTTAAGCATAACCCTGCATGAGAATATGAGATCAGATGTCATTTATTTAACCCTTCTTGTGTTTATTCAAATACAGTAATGTTAATGTTTGATTGCTAATGCTAACTTGCTAATGCTAGCGATCTAATGCTAGTGCTAATAAATGTTCATTGTCTTACTGTAAGTGTCCTCTATGATGAGAATAAGACATCAGATGGCATTTAAGCATAACCCTTTATGAGAATATGAGATCAGATGTCATTTATTCAACCCTTCTTGTATATATTCAAATACAGTTATGTTAATGTTTGATTGCTAATGCTAACATGCTAATGCTAGCGATCTAATGCTAGTGCTAATATCTGCTCATTGTCGCCTCTAAGTGTACTCTATGATGAGAATATGAGATCAGATGGCATAAAGCTTAACCCTTCTTGGATATATTCAAATAAAGTAATGTTAATGTTTGAATGCTAATGCTAACTTGGTAATGATAACGATCTCATGCCAGTGCTAATATCTGGTCATTGTTATACTATAAGTGTCCTCTATGATGAGAATAAGAGATCAGATGGCATTTAAGCATAACCCTTCATGAGAATATGAGATCAGATGGCTTTTAATCAACCCTTCTTGTATATAGGCAAATACAGTAATGTTAATGTTTGAATGCAAATGCTAACTTGCTAATGCTAGCGATCTAATGCTAGTGCTAATATCTGCTCAATGTTTTACTGTAAGTGTCCTCTCTGATGGGAATATGTGATCAGATGGCATTTAAGCATAACCCTTCATGAGAATATGAGATCAGATGGCTTTTAATCAACCCTTCTTGTACATAGGCAAATACAGTAATGTTAATGTTTGAATGCTAATGCTAACTTGGTAATGATAACGATCTTATGCTAGTGCTAATATCTGCTCATTGTTATACTATAAGTGTCCTCTATGATGAGAATAAGACATCAGATGGCATTTAAGCGCATAACCCTTAATGAGAATATGAGATCAGATGTCATTTATTTAACCCTTCTTGTGTTTATTCAAATACAGTAATGTTAATGTTTGATTGCTAATGCTAACTTGCTAATGCTAGCGATCTAATGCTAGTGCTAATATCTGGTCATTGTCATACTGTAAGTGTCCTCTATGATGAGAATAAGACATCAGATGGCATTTAAGCATAACCCTTTATGAGAATATGAGATCAGATGTCATTTATTTAACCCTTCTTGCATATATTCAAAATACAGTTATGTTAATGTTTGATTGCTAATGCTAACTTGCTAATGCTAGCGATCTAATGCTAGTGCTAATATCTGGTCATTGTTAAACAGTAAGTGTCCTCTATGATGAGAATAAGAGATCAGATGGCATTTAAACATAACTCTTCATGAGAATATGTGATCAGATGGCATTTAATCTTATCCATTCTTGTATATAGCCAAATACAGTAATGTTAATGTCTGAATACTAATGCTAACTTGCTAATGCTAGCGATCTAATGCTAGAGATAATATCTGCTCATTGTCATACTCTAAGTGTACTTTATGATGAGAATATAAGATCAGCTGGCAATAAAGCTTAACCCTTCTTGTATATATTCAAATAAAGTAATGTTAATGTTTGAATGCTAATGCTAACGATCTTATGCTAGTGCTAATATCTGGTCATTGTTATCCTGTAAGTGTCCTTTATGATGAGAATAAGAGATCAGATGGCATTTAAGCATAACCCTTCATGAGAATATGAGATCAGATGGCCTTTAATTAACCCTTCTTGTATTAAGGCAAATAAAGTAATGTTAATGTTTGAATGCTAAAGCTAACCTGCTAATGCTGGCGATATAATGCTCGTATAATATCGCCCATTGTAATACTGTAAGTGTCCTCTATGATGAGAATAAGACATCAGATGGCATTTAACATAACCCTGGATGAGAATATGAGATCAGATGGCATTTATGCTTATCCATTGTTGTATATAGGCAAATACAGTAATGTTAATGTTTGAATGCTAATGCTAACCTGCTAATGCTAGCGATATAATGCTAGTGCTAATATCTGCTTATTGTAATACTGTTAGTGTCTCTATGATGAGAATAAGACATCAGATGGCATTTAAGCATAACCCTGCATGAGAATATGAGATCAGATGGCATTAAAGCTTATCCATTCTTGTATATAGGCAAATACAGTAATGTTAATGTTTGAATGCTAATGCTAACTTGCTAATGCTAGCGATCTAAAGCTAGTGCTAATATCTGCTCAATGTTATACTGTAAGTGTCCTCTCTGATGGGAATATGTGATCAGATGGCATTTAAGCATAACCCTTATGAGAATATGAGATCAGATGGCTTTTAATTACCTTCTTGTATATAGGCAAATACAGTAATGTTAATGTTTGAATGCTAATGCTAACTTGCTAATGCTAGCGATCTAATGCTTGTGCTAATATCTGCTCATTGTTATACTGTAAGTGTCCTCTATGATGAGAATAAGACATCAGATGGCATTTAAGGATAACCCTTCATGAGAATATGAGATCAGATGGCATTAAATCTCATCGATTCTTGTATATAGGCAAATCCAGTAATGTTAATGTTTGAATGCTAATGCTCACTTTCTAATGCTAGCGATATAATGCTAGTGCTACTATCTGGTCATTGTTATACTGTACGCGTACTCTAGGATCAGAATATGATATCAGATGGAAATAAAGATTATCCCTACTTCTATATATTCAAATACAGTAATGTTAATGTTTGATTGCTAATGCTAACTTGCTAATGCTAGCGATCTAATGCTAGTGCTAATATCTAGTCATTGTTAAACTTTAAGTGTCTCTATATGATGAGAATAAGAGATCAGATGGCATTTAAACATAACTCTTCATGAGAATAAGAGATCAGATGGCATTTAATCTTATCCATTCTTGTATATAGGCAAATACAGTAATGTTAATGTCTGAATGCTAATGCTAACTTGCTAATGCTAGCGATCTAATGCTAGTGCTAATATCTGCTCAATGTTATACTGTAAATGTCCTCTCTGATGGGAATATGTGATCAGATGGCATTTAAGCATAACCCTTTATGAGAATATGAGATCAGATGGCTTTTAATTACCCTTCTTATATATAGGCAAATACAGTAATGTTAATGTTTGAATGCTAATGCTAACTTGCTAATGCTAGCGATCTAATGCTTGTGCTAATATCTGCTCATTGTTATACTGTAAGTGTCCTCTATGATGAGAATAAGACTTCAGATGGCATTTAAGGATAACCCTTCATGAGAATATGAGATCAGATGGCATTCAATCTCATCGATTCTTGTATATAGGCAAATCCAGTAATGTTAATGTTTGAATGCTAATGCTCACTTTCTAATGTTAGCGATATAATGCTAGTGCTACTACCTGGTCATTGTTATACTGTACGTGTACTCTAGGATCAGAATATGATATCAGATGGAAATAAAGATTAACCCTACTTCTATATATTCAAATACAGTAATGTTAATGTTTGATTGCTAATGCTAACTTGCTAATGCTAGCGATCTAATGCTAGTGCTAATATCTGGTCATTGTTAAACTTTAAGTGTCCTCTATGATGAGAATAAGAGATCAGATGGCATTTAAACATAACTCTTCATGAGAATAAGAGATCAGATGGCATTTAATATTATCCATTCTTGTATATAGGCAAATACAGTAATGTTAATGTCTGAATGCTAATGCTAACTTGCTAATGCTAGCGATCTAATGCTAGTGCTAATATCTGCTCAATGTTATACTGTAAGTGTCCTCTGATGGGGAATATGTGATCAGATGGCATTTTAGCATAACCCTTTATGAGAATATGAGATCAGATGGCTTTTAATTACCCTTCTTGTATATAGGCAAATACAGTAATGTAAATGTTTGAATGCTAATGCTAACTTGCTAATGCTAGCGATCTAATTCTTGTGCT
>CM056197.1:23667163-23688094 GCA_029692085.1 Gymnothorax javanicus | reverse complement strand
TAATATTTTTGCTCAAATACAAGCCCTGTTAAATTTTTGAATGCTAATGCTAACTTGCTAATGCTAAGCTGAATCTAATGCTAGTGCTAATATTTTGGCTCATTGTCAACTGTATGTGTCCTTTCTATGATGGAATAATAGATCAGATGGCATTAAAGCATAACCCTTCATGAGAATATGAGATTAAATGGCATTAAATCTTAACCTCATAGTATATATGCAAATACAGCACTGTTAAATTTGAATGCTAATGCTAACTTGCTAATTCTAGCGATCTAATGCTAGTTCTAATATCTGGTCATTTTCATACTGTACGTGTCTCTATGATGGAATAAGAATCAGATGGCATTAAGCATAACCTTCATGTGAATATGAGATTAAATGGCATTAAAGCTTAACCTTTCTTGTATATATGCAAATACAGCAATGTTAAATTTGAATGCTAATGCTAACTTGCTAATCTAGCGATCTAATCTAGTTTCTAATATCTGGTCATTTTTACGATGTCCTCTATAATGGAAATAAGAGATCAGATGGAATTAAAGCATAACCCTTCATGAATATGAGATTAAATGGCATATCAGCAAACTTCTTGATATATACCTAATATTCTCTTTTAGTTTTGCAGACCATTTTGCAAATTGGTCTACAGTCAAGTATCTGGACTAGGATGTGCAAACTTAGGTCTGCTTGTTACTAAACCTTACTACTAAAGTTTGCTTTGATAAAAAATAAACACGTCTTCTCCTTTTGGGTTTTACAAGTTGTTTCAGTCATATTAAAATTTGTGTGGATCTGAAACATTTTAATGACAAATAAGTAAATATAGAAGAAACTACGTGCCGTCGAGGATCTCTGACAGAGGTGCAATCCACGGCACAAACACCTGACACCGCTGAGCTGCTGCTGGCTAATCGCCGACCTGCTGAGCCAAATCGTGAGCTGCTGCTGGCTTATGTAAGGAGCAACTGGCCAGAAATTCGAGCAGTTGATCTTCCATCCCGTCCACATTGGCTGAGCTTAACGCCGAGCTGCTACTAGTTACCATCTAGATTCGCCCTGCAGTCATGGTGATTTTTCCCTTGGCTCTTTTGCCTCGCCATGGCTTGGCATCTTGGCAGCTCTGCGTCAGGAATCCAGATTCTTTACGCCCATGACGCTGATCATCCTGGCGGTGTAACTTCCTCCCTTTCCGGACCCTGAGCCAAACGATTGGTCACTGCACATAAATATAGCTCGATCTGATTTTTCTCTCTTGTCTATGCGGTTTGGATATTTGCTGTTTCAATGCATTCTCTTTGATGAACCATACAGGTGCCCTTCGAAAAAACACTAATTCTTGTAGTGACTCGACTGTATTGAGCATTAAGCGGAAATGTTTCTTTTTATGCTTCTACTGCTGACTGGTATTCACCCAAACCCTGGTCCCCAGTTACATGTAGCATGCCATCTGATTTTAAGAATAAGTCTGGTTTGCACATCATACGTGTAAATGCTTCGCAGTCCTGCTTTCTAACATGAAAATGGATATGCTGAAAAATTTGGGTTAGTCGACCGGTGCAGATGTAATTGTTATCTCTGAGACCTGGCTTTCCCAAATCCGTTTTGGACAAAGTTATAGCAATTCGAGGGTTTTAATATTTTTCGTCTGGATGCGGGCCTAAAAAGCGGTGGCGGGCGATCTATGTCAGATCCAGTCTTGCCCTTTCGAGTTTTGCTTTTCCAAATCTGTCGCTAAACAGTTTGAAATCTTAGCTTTAAGAATTGATTTGCCTGGGGTCAATACCTAACTATTGTTGGTTGCTATAGGCCCCTTCTGCTAATGCTGAGACTTTATCCTCTTTTAATGCAGCTGTTATCTCAACTGAAATTTAAGGAAATCGTTCTGATAGGCGATTTTAATTGGGACTGGCTTTTGCCGGTGTCTGATCCGTTTGAGCCATGTGTTTGTCTTTTAACCTTACTCAAATCATTGAAAAGCCCAACATGTCTTAATCCCAAATGCCTAGATAAATCATCTCTTATCGATCTTTTAATTACCTAACATGCCTCATAAATATTCTGCTACAGCAGTTTTTGCTAATGATCTGAGTGATCATTGTGTGATAGGTGCTGTTAGGGCACACTAAAATCCCAGACTACGCCCCGTATTGTTCATAAAAGAAGTCTGAAGCACTTTTGTTGAACAAGCTTTCTTCATGATCTTTTTCATTTTAACTGGGACCGTATTTTACTAATTGGTGATGTAAATCTTGCATGGGAATATTTTTTTATGACAGTTTTAGCTATTTTGTGGACACAAACATGCTTCCTCTTCACGGGTTCAGGGTGAAGGGACGAGAGAGCCCCTTGTTCACTGCTGGACTGTCAGATCTCCTACATTAGAAAATCAGCTCTGGGCCAATGCAAGGAAGTCGGGCCTTGAGGCTGACTGGCTACTTTTTCGCAAAGCACGTAACCCAGTTGCACTGCCGCTATTAGGAAGCTAAGCATGAGTATTTCTTATCACAGACCACTGACAACTTAAACGACCCTAGGAAATTTTGGCATACCATAAAATCTCTTTCAGCCAATACCTGCTCCTCAGAGCTGCCTCCTAATATTGTTGTCGACTCCACCCCTATATCAGACAAATTTGAGATGCTAAACTGTTTTAACAAAAACATTTTATAGCCTCCAGCTCTTGCTTGACTCTTCATGTGATGGTAAATCACCCACTGTACCCCTTGTCGTCCTAGCAGGTAGTCAGTTCTCTTTTCTTTCACCTTTCTCCGTTGAAGAGGTTCATATATGCGCAGGACCTAGACCTCGAAAATCAGCAGGCCCTGATAATCTTCCCCCCCTACTTTTACGCCTGGCTGCACATATGATAGCTCAGCCTGTATCCCACATTTTTAATCTTTCTATCCAGAGCAACGTTATTCCTGATGTGTGAAAACCGCCCTTGTCCTCCCTCTCTCTTGAAGGAGGTGACCCCACATTATTGAATAATTACAGACCTATTTCTAAGCTCTCTATTTCAGCGAAAGTTCTTGAAAGGCTGGTGAATGACCAGGTCAAGGATTACCTGAGTCTGAACGATATTTTATCTCCATTTCAATCTGGCTTTTAGAAGCAGCATAGCACAGCAACTGCTGCCACTAAGGTGATAAATGATATTGTGGAAGCCATGGATGCTAAGAAATACTGCGCTGCCCTGTTTATCGATCTCTCAAAGGCATTAGACACAGTTGACCACAGCATTTTATGTCAGCGACTGTCTACCATTGGAATGTCAGACCATGCTGTTGGCTGGTTTTCTAACTACCTCTCAACCGTAAAGCAGTGTGTGCAGTCTAATGGTCTTTGCCCGGTTCCTAAACACTACAAATGGTCTGCCGCGGGGGTTCCGCTTTTTAGGACCCACTTTTTACTATTTATATGAACGAGGTGGGCCAAAATATTAACCACTTCCCGTGCATCTTTATGCTGATGACACCGTTGTTCATTGTTGCATCTTCTGTTGCCCAGGTGTTTAAAGATCTGCAGTCTGCATTTGACACCATTCAGGCGCAACTGTCTCATCTCAGGCTAGTTCTAAATGCAGGTAAAACTAACTTCATGTTCTTTTTCAAATAAAAAAGAAGGTGCCTGCTGTTCTGCCCTGTATTATGTCTGCTCAGGGAACCCCTATTGAGTCTGTGGCCACTTATAAAATACCTAGGCATCACAGTGGACAATAACCTTTCTTTTTAAATGCCATGTTGACAAATTGCTGAGAAATTGAAATTGAAGCTGGGGTTTTTTCTTCAGAAATAGAGCTTGTTTTTCATTTAAAGCCAGAAAACGATTGTTGCGGCCACTTTCTTGTCAGCCCTGGATTACGGATGATATTTGTGTATATGAATGCCTCTGCTCACCCTTACATCTGTTGGATGCTGCATATCACGGAGCTTTGAGATTCATTACACGTTGTAAACCCTCACATCACTGTACTTTTGTACTCTCTCACAAACTGGTCATCACTTTCCGCATGCAGAATCACCCACTGGTATCTTTTTTATTTATAAATCTATCATCGTCTGCTCCTCCTATCTGTCCATGTATATGACACAAAAACAGTCTGATCGTAGCCTCCGTCCCTGGACTACATCACTTTTGCTATCCCTCAGTCCGTGCCGAACTTGGCAAAAGGCGTTCTCCTACTCTGCCCCTGCAACCTGAACATGCTTCAAGCTGTCAAGCTTTATTCCACTAGGGACTTCAAAACTACTTGTAGGAAGGCTGGTGAGAGAGAGTCTGTGGGGGTCTGCATGTACTCACTAGTTTTATTCTTCTTGTCACACTTTTGCAGTTTTTGAATCAATTATTTTATTGTTTTGTGTTTTGTCCTTGTATGTTCAGTTAGTCTGTAACTCAGTGTTTTGCTGCTGCCTACCCTGAACAGGTCTCTCTTGTAAATGAGACAGTGGGTCTCAATGAGATTTTGACCTGTATAAATAAAGGTTAATAAAAAAATAAAATAAATAATGCTAGCGTATATAATGCTAGTGCTAATATCTGTTCATTGTTAAACTGCAAGTGTACTCTATGATGTGAATAAGACATCAGATGGCATTTAAGCATAACCCTGCATGAGAATATGAGATCAGATGGCTTTGAATTACCCCTTCTTGTATATAGGCAAATACAGTAATGTTAATGTTTGAATGCTAATGCTAACTTGCTAATGCTAGCGATCTAATGCTTGTGCTACTATCTGCTCATTGTTATACTGTAAGTGTCCTCTATGATGAGAATAAGACATCAGGATGGCATTTCAGCATAACCCTTCATGAGAATATGAGATCAGATGGCATTAAATCTTATCGATTCTGTATATAGGCAAATCCAGTAATGTTAATATTTGAATTCTAATGCTCACTTTCTAATGCTAGCGATATAATGCTAGTGCTACTATCTGGTCATTGTTATACTGTACGTGTACTCTAGGATGAGAATATGAGATCAGATGGCAATAAAGATTAACCCAACTTCTATATATTCAAATACAGTAATGTTAATGTTTGAATGCTAATACTAACTTGCTAATGCTAGCGATCTAATACTAGTGCTAATATCTGGTCATTGTTAAACTGTAAGTGTCCTCTATAATGAGAATAAGAGATCAGATGGCATTTAAACATAACCCTTCATGAGAATATGAGATCAGATGGCATTTAATCTTATCCATTCTTGTATACAGGCAAATACAGTAATGTTAATGTCTAAATGCTAATGCTAACTTGCTAATGCTAGCGATCTAATGCTAGTGCTAATATCTGCTCATTGTCATACTCTAAGTGTACTTATGATAAGAATATGAGATCAGATGGCAATAAAAGCTTACCCTTTGTATATATTCAAATAAAAGTAATGTTAATGTTTGAATGCTAATGCTAACTTGCTAATGATAACGATCTTATGCTAGTGCTAATATCTGGTCATTGTTATAATTATAAGTGTCCTTTATGATGAGAATAAGAGATCAGATGGCATTTAAGCATAACCCTTCATGAGAATATGAGATCAGATGGCTTTTAATCAACCCTTCTTGTATATAGGCAAATACAGTAATGTTAATGTTTGAATGCTAATGCTAACTTGCTAATGCTAGCGATCTAATGCTAGTGCTAATATCTGCTCAATGTTATACTGTAAGTGTCCTCTCTAATGGGAATATGTGATCAGATGGCATTTAAGCATAACCCTTCATGAGAATATGAGATCAGATGGCTTTTAATCAACCCTTCTTGTACATAGGCAAATACAGAAATGTTAATGTTTGAATGCTAATGCTCACTTGCAAATGCTAGCGCATCTAATGCTTGTGCTAATATCTGCTCAATGTTATACTGTAAGTCTTCTGATGGGAATTTCATATCAGATGGCATTTTACATAACCCTTCATGAGAATATGAGATCAGATGGCTTTTAAATAACCCTTCTTGTATATAGGCAAATACAGTAATGTTAATGTTTGAATGCTAATGCTAACTTGCTAATGCTAGCGATCGAATGCTAGTGCTAATATCTGCTCATTGTTATACTGTTAGTGTTCTCTATGATGAGAATAAGACATCAGATGGCAATTAAGTATAACCCTTCATGAGAATATGAGATCAGATGGCTTTTAATCAACCCTTTTTGTACATAGGCAAATACAGTAATGTTAATGTTTGAATGCTAATGCTAACTTGCTAATGCTAACGATCTTATGCTAGTGCTAATATCTGGTCATTGTTATACTATAAGTGTCCTTTATGATGAAAATAAGAGATCAGATGGCATTTAAGCATAACCCTGCATGAGAATATGAGATCAGATGGCATTTATGCTTATCCATTGTTGTATATAGGCAAATACAGTAATGTTAATGTTTGAATGCTAATGCTAACTTGCTTATGCTAGCGATCGAATGCTAGTGCTAATATCTGCTCAATGTTTTACTGTAAGTGTCCTCTCTGATGGGAATATGTGATCAGATGGTATTTAAGCATAACCCTTCATGAGAATATGAGATCAGATGGCTTTTAATCAACCCTTCTTGTACATATGCAAATACAGTAATGTAAATGTTTGAATGCTATTGCTCACTTGCAAATGCTAGCGATCTAATGCTTGTGCTAAAATCTGCTCAATGTTATACTGTAAGAGTTTTCTGATGGGAACATGAGATCAGATTGCATTTAAGCATAAACCTTCATGAGAATATGAGATCAGATGGCTTTTAATTAACCCTTCTTGTATATAGGCAAATACAGTAATGTTAATGTTTGAATGCTAATGCTAACTTGCTAATGCTAGCGATCTAATGCTAGTGCTAATATCTGGTCATTGTCATACTGTAAGAGTCCTCTATGATGAGAATAAGACATCAGATGGCATTTAAGCATAACCCTTTATGAGAATATGAGATCAGATGTCATATACTTAACCCTTGTTGTATATATTCAAATACAGTAATGTTAATGTTTGATTGCTAATGCTAACTTGCTAATGCTAGCGATCTAATGCTAGTGCTAATATCTGTTCATTGTTATACTGTAAGTGTACTCTATGATGTGAATAATACATCAGATGGCATTTAAGCATAACCCTGCATGAGAATATGAGATCAGATGGCATTTATGCTTATCCATTGTTGTATATCGGCAAATACAGTAATGTAAATGTTTGAATGCTAATGCTAACCTGCTAATGCTAGCGATATAATGCTAGTGCTAATATCTGTTCATTGTTATACTGTAAGTGTACTCTATGATGTGAATAAGACATCAGATGGCATTTAAGCATCACCCTGCATGAGAATATGAGATCAGATGGCTTTGAATTACCCCTTCTTGTATATAGGCAAATACAGTAATGTTAATGTTTGAATCCTAAAGCTAACTTGCTAATGCTAGCGATCTAATGCTTGTGCTAATATCTGCTCATTGTTAGACTGTAAGTGTCCTTTATGATGAGAATAAGACATCAGATGGAATTTAAGCATAACCCTTCATGAGAATATGAGATCAGATGGCATTAAATCTTATCGATTCTTGTATATAGGCAAATCCAGTAATGTTAATATTTGAATTCTAATGCTCAATTTCTAATGCTAGCGATATAATGCTAGTGCTACTATCTGGTCATTGTTATACTATAAGTGTCCTTTAGGATCAGAATATGAGATCAGATGCCAATAAAGATTAACCCTAAGAATATGAGATCAGATGGCATTTATGCTATATATTCAAATACAGTAATGTTAATGTTTGAATGCTAATGCTAACTTGCTTATGCTAGCGATCTAATGCTAGTGCTAATATCTGGTCATTGTTAAACTGTAAAGTGTCTCTATGATGAGAATAAAGAGATCAGATGACATTTAAACATAACCCTTCATGAGATTATGAGATCAGATGGCTTTTAATCTTATCCATTCTTGTATATAGGCAAATACAGTAATGTTAATGTTTGAATGCTAATGCTAACTTGCTAATGCTAACGATCTAATGCTTGTGCTAATATCTGCTCATTGTTATACTATAAGTGTCCTTTATGATGAGAATAAGAGATCAGATGGCATTTAAGCATAACCCTGCATGAGAATATGAGATCAGATGGCATTTATGCTTATCCATTGTTGTATATAGGCAAATACAGTAATGTTAATGTTTGAATGCTAATGCTAACTTGCTTATGCTAGCGATCGAATGCTAGTGCTAATATCTCCTCAATGTTTTTACTCAAATGTTTTACTGTAATCAGATGGCTTTTAATCCCCTCTTGTACATGAAATGGTTAATGAATAATGCTCACTTGCATCAGATGGTGCTATTTGCTCAATGTTATACAAGTAACCCTTTCATGAGAATATGAGATCAGATGGCTTTTAAATAACCCTTCTTGTAATGTTATATGCAAATACAGTAATGTAAATGTTTGATACTGTTACTATGATGAGAATAAGACATCACTTGCAAATGAGAATATAGCGATGGCTAATGCTTGTGCTAATATCTGCTCATTCATTGTTATAATTATAAGTTATACTGGCATAAGTGTGAAAATTTCTATGTGATCAGATGGTATTTAAGCATAACCCTTCATGAGAATATGAGATCAGATGGCTTTTAATCAACCCTTCTTGCATTAATGTAAATGTTTGAATGCTATTGCTCACTTGCAAATGCTAATCTAATGCTTGTGCTAATATCTGCTCAATGTTATACTGTAAGTTTTTTCTGAAACATGAGATCAGATTGCATTAAGCATAACCCTTCAAGAGAATATGAGATCAGATGGCTTTTAATTATGACCCATTCTTGTATATAGGCAAATACAGTAATGTTAATGTTTGAATGCTAATGCTCACTTGCAAATGCTAGCGATCTAATGCTAGTGCTAATATCTTGTCATTGTTATACTGTAAGAGTCTCTATGATGAGAATAAGACATCAGATGGCATTTAAGCATAACCCTTTATGAGAATATGAGATCAGATGTCATATATTTATCCCTTGTTGTATATATTCAAATACAGTAATGTTAATGTTTGAATGCTAATGCTAACTTGCTAATGCTAGCGATCTAATGCTAGTGCTAATATCTGCTCATTGTTATACTGTAAGTGTCCTTTATGATGAGAATAAGACATCAGATGGCATTTAAGCATAACCCTTCATGAGAATATGAGATCAGATGGCATTTATGCTTATCCATTGTTGTTTGATTGCGCTCAATTTCTAATGCTAATCTAATGCTAGTAATCTGTAAATGTTTGAATATGAGATCAGATGGCATTTATGCTTATCCATTGTTGTATATTCAAATACAGTAATGTAAATGTTTTGAATGCTAATGCTAACCAGTAATGTTAATGTTTGAATGCTGCTAATGCTAGCGATATAATGCTAGTGCTAATATCTGTTCATTGTTATACTGTAAGTGTACTCTATGATGTGAATAAGACATCAGATGGCATTTAAGCATCACCCTGCATGAGAATATGAGATCAGATGGCATTTAATCTTATCCATTCTTGTATATAGGCAAATACAGCAATGTTAATGTTTGAATGCTAAAGCTAACTTGCTAATGCTAGCGATCTAATGCTTGTGCTAATATCTGCTCATTGTTAGACTGTAAGTGTCCTTTATGATGAGAATAAGACATCAGATGGAATTTAAGCATAACCCTTCATGAGAATATGAGATCAGATGGCATTAAATCTTATCGATTCTTGTATATAGGCAAATCCAGTAATGTTAATGTTTGAATTCTAATGCTCAATTTCTAATGCTAGCGATATAATGCTAGTGCTACTATCTGGTCATTGTTATACTGTACGTGTCCTCTAGGATCAGAATGTGAGATCAGATGGCAATAAAGATTAACCCAACTTCTATATATTCAAATACAGTAATGTTAATGTTTGAATGCTAATGCTAACTTGCTAATGCTAGCGATCTAATGCTAGTGCTAATATCTGGTCATTGTTAAACTGTAAGTGTCCTCTATGATGAGAATAAGAGATCAGATGACATTTAAACATCACCCTTCATGAGATTATGAGATCAGATGGCATTTAATCTTATCCATTCTTGTATATAGGCAAATACAGTAATGTTAATGTTTGAATGCTAATGCTAACTTGCTAATGCTAACGATCTAATGCTTGTGCTAATATCTGCTCATTGTTATACTATAAGTGTCCTTTATGATGAGAATAAGAGATCAGATGGAATTTAAGCATAACCCTGCATGAGAATATGAGATCAGATGGCATTTATGCTTATCCATTGTTGTATATAGGCAAATACAGTAATGTTAATGTTTGAATGCTAATGCTAACTTGCTTATGCTAGCGATCGAATGCTAGTGCTAATATCTCCTCAATGTTTTACTGTAAGTGTCCTCTTTGATGGGAATATGTGATCAGATGGCATTTAAACATAACCCTTCATGAGATTATGAGATCAGATGGCATTTAATCTTATCCATTCTTGTATATAGGCAAATACAGTAATGTTAATGTCTGAATGCTAATGCTAACTTGCTAATGCTAGCGATCTTATGCTAGTGCTAACATCTGCTCATTGTCATAGTCTAAGTGTACTCTATGATGAGAATATGAGATCAGATGGCAATAAAGCTTAACCCTTCTTGTATATATTCAAATAAAGTCATGTTAATGTTTGAATGCTAATGCTAACTTGTTGATGATAACGATCTTTATGCTAGTGCTAATATCTGGTCATTGTTATACTATTAGTGTCCTTTATGATGAGAATAAGAGATCAGATGGCATTTAAGCATAACCCTTCATGAGAATATGAGATCAGATTGCTTTTAATCAACCCTTCTTTTATATAGGCAAATACAGTAATGTTAATGTTTGAATGCTAATGCTAACTTGCTAATGCTTCCGATCTAATGCTAGTGCTAATATCTGCTCAATGTTTTACTGTAAGTGTCCTCTCTGATGGGAATATGTGATCAGATGTCATTTAAGCATAACCCTTCATGAGAATATGAGATCAGATGGCTTTTAATCAACCCTTCTTGTACATAGGCAAATACAGTAATGTTAATGTTTGAATGCTAATGCTCACTTGCCAATGCTAGCGATCTAATGCTTGTGCTAATATCTGCTCAATGTTATACTGTAAGTCTTCTCTGATGGGAATATCAGATCAGATGGCATTTAAGCATAACCCTTCATGAGAATATGAGATTAGATGGCATTAAATCTTATCGATTCTTGTATATAGGCAAATCCAGTAATGTTAATATTTGAATTCTAATGCTCACTTTCTAATGCTAGCGATATAATGCTAGTGCTACTATCTGGTCATTGTTATACTGTACGTGTACTCTAGGATCAGAATATGAGATCAGATGGCAATAAAGATTAACCCAACTTCTATATATTCAAATACAGTAATGTTAATGTTTGAATGCTAATACTAACTTGCTAATGCTAGTGATCTAATGCTAGTGCTAATATCTGGTCATTGTTAAACTGTAAGTGTCCTCTATGATGCGAATAAGAGATCAGATGGCATTTAAACATAACCCTTCATGAGAATATGAGATCAGATGGCATTTAATCTTATCCATTCTTGTATATAGGCAAATACAGTAATGTTAATGTCTAAATGCTAATGCTAACTTGCTAATGCTAGCGATCTAATGCTAGTGCTAATATCTGCTCATTGTCATACTCTAAGTGTACTCTATGATAAGAATATGAGATCAGATGGCAATAAAGCTTAACCCTTCTTGTATATATTCAAATAAAGTAATGTTAATGTTTGAATGCT
The DNA here is from genome assembly GCA_029692085.1 of Gymnothorax javanicus. Lineage (NCBI taxonomy): Eukaryota > Metazoa > Chordata > Actinopteri > Anguilliformes > Muraenidae > Gymnothorax > Gymnothorax javanicus. The sequence goes on along the minus strand of CM056197.1, from coordinate 23,676,263 downwards.
AATGCTAACTTGCTAATGATAACGATCTTATGCTAGTGCTAATATCTGGTCATTGTTATACTATAAGTGTCCTTTATGATGAGAATAAGAGATCAGATGGCATTTAAGCATAACCCTTCATGAGAATATGAGATCAGATGTCTTTTAATCAACCCTTCTTGTATATAGGCAAATACAGTAATGTTAATGTTTGAATGCTAATGCTAACTTGCTAATGCTAGCGATCTAATGCTAGTGCTAATATCTGCTCAATGTTTTACTGTAAGTGTCCTCTAATGGGAATATGTGATCAGATGGCATTTAAGCATAACCCTTCATGAGAATATGAGATCAGATGGCTTTTAATCAACCCTTCTTGTACATAGGCAAATACAGAAATGTTAATGTTTGAATGCTAATGCTCACTTGCAAATGCTAGCGATCTAATGTTTGTGCTAATATCTGCTCAATGTTATACTGTAAGTCTTCTGTGATGGGAATTTCACATCAGATGGCATTTAAGCATAACCCTTCATGAGAATATGAGATCAGATGGCTTTTAAATAACCCTTCTTGTATCTAGGCAAATACAGTAATGTTAATGTTTGAATGCTAATGCTAACTTGCTAATGCTAGCGATCGAATGCTAGTGCTAATATCTGCTCATTGTTATACTGGTAGTGTTCTCTATGATGAGAATAAGACATCAGATGGCAATTAAGTATAACCCTTCATGAGAATATGAGATCAGATGGCTTTTAATCAACCCTTCTTGTACATAGGCAAATACAGTAATGTTAATGTTTGAATGCTAATGCTAACTTGCTAATGCTAACGATCTTATGCTAGTGCTAATATCTGGTCATTGTTATACTATAAGTGTCCTTTATGATGAAAATAAGAGATCAGATGGCATTTAAGCATAACCCTGCATGAGAATATGAGATCAGATGGCATTTATGCTTATCCATTGTTGTATATAGGCAAATACAGTAATGTTAATGTTTGAATGCTAATGCTAACTTGCTTATGCTAGCGATCGAATGCTAGTGCTAATATCTGCTCAATGTTTTACTGTAAGTGTCCTCTCTGATGGGAATATGTGATCAGATGGTATTTAAGCATAACCCTTCATGAGAATATGAGATCAGATGGCTTTTAATCAACCCTTCTTGTACATAGGCAAATACAGTAATGTTAATGTTTGAATGCTAATGCTCACTTGCAAATGCTAGCGATCTAATGCTTGTGCTAATATCTGCTCAATGTTATACTGTAAGTGTTCTCTGATGGGAACATGAGATCAGATTGCATTTAAGCATAACCCTTCATGAGAATATGAGATCAGATGGCTTTTAATTAACCCTTCTTGTATATAGGCAAATACAGTAATGTTAATGTTTGAATGCTAATGCTAACTTGCGAATGCTAGCGATCTAATGCTAGTGCTAATATCTGGTCATTGTCATACTGTAAGAGTCCTCTATGATGAGAATAAGAGATCAGATGGCATTTAAGCATAACCCTTTATGAGAATATGAGATCAGATGTCATATATTTAACCCTTGTTGTATATATTCAAATACAGTCATGTTAATGTTTGATTGCTAATGCTAACTTGCTAATGCTAGCGATCTAATGCTAATGCTAATATCTGTTCATTGTTATACTGTAAGTGTACTCTATGATGTGAATAATAAATCAGATGGCATTTAAGCATAACCCTGCATGAGAATATGAGATCAGATGGCATTTATGCTTATCCATTGTTGTATATCGGCAAATACAGTAATGTAAATGTTTGAATGCTAATGCTAACCTGCTAATGCTAGCGATATAATGTTATTGCTAATATCTGTTCATTGTTATACTGTAAGTGTACTCTATGATGTGAATAAGACATCAGATGGCATTTAAGCATCACCCTGCATGAGAATATGAGATCAGATGGCTTTGAATTACCCCTTCTTGTATATCGGCAAATACAGTAATGTTAATGTTTGAATGCTAATGCTAACTTGCTAATGCTAGCGATCTAATGCTTGTGCTAATATCTGCTCATTGTTATACTGTAAGTGTCCTTTATGATGAGAATAAGACATCAGATGGAATTTCAGCATAACCCTTCATGAGAATATGAGATCAGATGGCATTAAATCTTATCGATTCTTGTATATAGGCAAATCCAGTAATGTTAATGTTTGAATTCTAATGCTCAATTTCTAATGCTAACGATCTTATGCTAGTGCTAATATCTGGTCATTGTTATACTATAAGTGTCCTTGATGATGAAAATAAGAGATCAGATGCCATTTAAGCATAACCCTGCATGAGAATATGAGATCAGATGGCATTTATGCTTATCCATTGTTGTATATAGGCAAATACAGTAATGTTAATGTTTGAATGCTAATGCTAACTTGCTTATGCTAGCGATCGAATGCTAGTGCTAATATCTGCTCAATGTTTTACTGTAAGTGTCCTCTCTGATGGGAATATGTGATCAGATGGTATTTAAGCATAACCCTTCATGAGAATATGAGATCAGATGGCTTTTAATCAACCCTTCTTGTACATATGCAAATACAGTAATGTAAATGTTTGAATGCTATTGCTCACTTGCAAATGCTAGCGATCTAATGCTTGTGCTAATATCTGCTCAATGTTATACTGTAAGTGTTCTCTGATGGGAACATGAGATCAGATTGCATTTAAGCATAACCCTTCATGAGAATATGAGATCAGATGGCTTTTAATTAACCCTTCTTCTATATAGGCAAATACAGTAATGTTAATGTTTGAATGCTAATGCTAACTTGCTAATGCTAGCGATCTAATGCTAGTGCTAATATCTGGTCATTGTCATACTGTAAGAGTCCTCTATGATGAGAATAAGACATCAGATGGCATTTAAGCATAACCCTTTATGAGAATATGAGATCAGATGTCATATATTTAACCCTTGTTGTATATATTCAAATACAGTAATGTTAATGTTTGATTGCTAATGTTAACTTGCTTATGCTAGCGATCTAATGCTAGTGCTAATATCTGTTCATTGTTATACTGTAAGTGTACTCTATGATGTGAATAATACATCAGATGGCATTTAAGCATAACCCTGCATGAGAATATGAGATCAGATGGCATTTATGCTTATCCATTGTTGTATATTGACAAATACAGTAATGTAAATGTTTGAATGCTAATGCTAACCTGCTAATGCTAGCGATATAATGCTAGTGCTAATATCTGTTCATTGTTATACTGTAAGTGTACTCTATGATGTGACTAAGACATCAGATGGCATTTAAGCATCACCCTGCATGAGAATATGAGATCAGATGGCTTTGAATTACCCCTTCTTGTATATAGGCAAATACAGTAATGTTAATGTTTGAATGCTAAAGCTAACTTGCTAATGCTAGCGATCTAATGCTTGTGCTAATATCTGCTCATTGTTAGACTGTAAGTGTCCTTTATGATGAGAATAAGACATCAGATGGAATTTAAGCATAACCCTTCATGAGAATATGAGATCAGATGGCATTAAATCTTATCGATTCTTGTATATAGGGAAATCCAGTAATGTTAATGTTTGAATTCTAATGCTCAATTTCTAACGCTAGCGATATAATGCTAGTGCTACTATCTGGTCATTGTTATACTGTACGTGTACTCTAGGATCAGAATATGAGATCAGATGGCAATAAAGATTAACCCAACTTCTATATATTCAAATACAGTAATGTTAATGTTTGAATGCTAATGCTAACTTGCTAATGCTAGCGATCTAATGCTAGTGCTAATATCTGGTCATTGTTAAACTGTAAGTGTCCTCTATGATGAGAATAAGAGATCATATGACATTTAAACATCACCCTTCATGAGATTATGAGATCAGATGGCATTTAATCTTATCCATTCTTGCATATAGGCAAATACAGTAATGTTAATGTTTGAATGCTAATGCTAACTTGCTAATGCTAACGATCTAATGCTTGTGCTAATATCTGCTCATTGTTATACTATTAGTGTCCTTTATGATGAGAATAAGAGATCAGATGGCATTTAAGCATAACCCTGCATGAGAATATGAGATCAGATGGCATTTATGCTTATCCATTGTTGTATATAGGCAAATACAGTAATGTTAATGTTTGAATGCTAATTCTAACTTGCTTATGCTAGCGATCGAATGCTAGTGCTAATATCTCCTCAATGTTTTACTGTAAGTGTCCTCTCTGATGGGAATATGTGATCAGATGGCATTTAAACATCACCCTTCATGAGATTATGAGATCAGATTGCATTTAATCTTATCCATTCTTGTATATAGGCAAATACAGTAATGTTAATGTCTAAATGCTAATGCTAACTTGCTAATGCTAGCGATCTTATGCTAGTGCTAACATCTGCTCATTGTCATACTCTAAGTGTACTCTATGATGAGAATATGAGATCAGATGGCAATAAAGCTTAACCCTTCTTGTATATATTCAAATAAAGTAATGTTAATGTTTGAATGCTAATGCTAACTTGCTAATGATAACGATCTTATGCTAGTGCTAATATCTGGTCATTGTTATACTATTAGTGTCCTTTATGATGAGAATAAGAGATCAGATGGCATTTAAGCATAACCCTTCATGAGAATATGAGATCAGATTGCTTTTAATCAACCCTTCTTGTATATAGGCAAATACAGTAATGTTAATGTTTGAATGCTAATGCTAACTTGCTAATGCTAGCGATCTAATGCTAGTGCTAATATCTGCTCAATGTTTTACTGTAAGTGTCCTCTCTGATGGGAATATGTGATCAGATGTCATTTAAGCATAACCCCTCATGAGAATATGAGATCAGATGGCTTTTAATCAACCCTTCTTGTACATAGGCAAATACAGTAATGTTAATGTTTGAATGCTAATGCTCACTTGCAAATGCTAGCGATCTAATGCTTGTGCTAATATCTGCTCAATGTTATACTGTAAGTCTTCTCTGATGGGAATATCAGATCAGATGGCATTTTTAGCATAACCCTTCATGAGAATATGAGATTAGATGGCTTTTAAATAACCCTTCTTGTATATAGGCAAATACAGTAATGTTAATGTTTGAATGCTAATGCTAACTTGCTAATGCTAGCGATCTAATGCTAGTGCTAATATCTGTTCATTGTCATACTGTAAGTGCACTCTGTGATGTGAATAAGACATCAGATGGCATTTAAGCATAACCATGCATGAGAATATGAGATCAGATGGCATTTATTCTTATCCATTGTTGTATATCGGCAAATACAGTAATGTTAATGTTTGAATGCTAATGCTAACCTGCTAATGCTAGCGATATAATACTAGTGCTAATATCTGTTCATTGTTATACTGCAAGTGTACTCTATGATGTGAATAAGACATCAGATGGCATTTAAGCATAACCCTGCATGAGAATATGAGATCAGATGGCTTTGAATTACCCCTTCTTGTATATAGGCAAATACAGTAATGTTAATGTTTGAATGCTAAGGCTAACTTGCTAATGCTAGCGATCTAATGCTTGTGCTAATATCTGCTCATTGTTAAACTGTAAGTGTCCTCTATGATGAGAATAAGACATCAGTTGCCATTTCAGCATAACCCTTCATGAGATTATGAGATCAGATGGCATTAAATCTAATCGATTCTTGTATATAGGCAAATCCAGTAATGTTAATGTTTGAATTCTAATGCTCACTTTCTAATGCTAGCAATATATTGCTAGTGCTACTTTCTGGTCATTGTTATACTGTACGTGTACTCTAGGATCAGAATATGAGATCAGATGGCAATAAAGATTAAACCAACTTCTATATATTCAAATACAGTTATGTTAATGTTTGAATGCTAATGCTAACTTGCTAATGCTAGCGATCTAATGCTAGTGCTAATATCTGGTCATTGTTAAACTGTAAGTGTCCTCTATGATGAGAATAAGAGATCAGATGGCATTTAAACATAACCCTTCATGAGAATATGAGATCAGATGGCATTTAATCTCATCCATTCTTGTATATAGGCAAATACAGTAATGTAAATATCTAAATGCTAATGCTAACTTGCTAATGCTAGCGATCTAATGCTAGTGCTAATATCTGCTCATTGTCATACTCTAAGTGTACTCTATGATGAGAATATGAGATCAGATGGCAATAAAGCTTAACCCTTCTTGTATATATTCAAATAAAGTAATGTTAATGTTTGAATGCTAATGCTAAATTGCTAATGATAACGATCTTATGCTAGTGCTAATATCTGGTCATTGTTATACTATAAGTGTCCTTTATGATGAGAATAAGAGATCAGATGGCATTTAAGCATAACCCTTCATGAGAATATGAGATCAGATGGCTTTTAATCAACCCTTCTTGTACATAGGCAAATACAGAAATGTTAATGTTTGAATTCTAATGCTCACTCGCAAATGCTAGCGATCTAATGCTTGTGCTAATATCTGCTCAATGTGATACTGTTAGTCTTCTCTGATGGGAATATCAGATCAGATGGCATTTAAGCATAACCCTTCATGAGAATATGAGATCAGATGACTTTTAAATAACCCTTCTTGTATATAGGCAAATACAGTAATGTTAATGTTTGAATGCTAATGCTAACTTGGTAATGCTAGCGATCTAATGCTAGTGCTAATATCTGTTCATTGTTATACTGTAAGTGCACACTGTGATGTGAATAAGACATCAGATGGCATTTAAGCATAACCATGCATGAGAATATGAGATCAGATGGCATTTATTCTTATCCATTGTTGTATATCGGCAAATACAGTAATGTTAATGTTTGAATGCTAATGCTAACCTGCTAATGCTAGCGATATTATACTAGTGCTAATATCTGTTCATTGTTATACTTTAAGTGTACTCTATGATGTGAATAAGACATCAGATGGCAATTAAGTATAACCCTTCATGAGAATATGAGATCAGATGGCTTTTAATCAACCCTTCTTGTACATAGGCAAATACAGTAATGTTAATGTTTGAATGCTAATGCTAACTTGCTAATGCTAACGATCTTATGCTAGTGCTAATATCTGGTCATTGTTATACTATAAGTGTCCTTTATGATGAAAATAAGAGATCAGATGGCATTTAAGCATAACCCTGCATGAGAATATGAGATCAGATGGCATTTATGCTTATCCATTGTTGTATATAGGCAAATACAGTAATGTTAATGTTTGAATGCTAATGCTAACTTGCTTATGCTAGCGATCGAATGCTAGTGCTAATATCTGCTCAATGTTTTACTGTAAGTGTCCTCTCTGATGGGAATATGTGATCAGATGGTATTTAAGCATAACCCTTCATGAGAATATGAGATCAGATGGCTTTTTTAATCAACCCTTCTTGTACATAGGCAAATACAGTAATGTAAATGTTTGAATGCTAATGCTCACTTGCAAATGCTAGCGATCTAATGCTTGTGCTAATATCTGCTCAATGTTATACTGTAAGTGTTCTCTGATGGGGAACATGAGATCAGATTGCATTTAAGCATAACCCTTCATGAGAATATGAGATCAGATGGCTTTTTAATTAACCCTTCTTGTATATAGGCAAAATACAGTAATGTTAATGTTTGAATGCTAATGCTAACTTGCGAATGCTAGCGATCTAATGCTAGTGCTAATATCTGGTCATTGTCATACTGTAAGAGTCCTCTATGATGAGAATAAGAGATCAGATGGCATTTAAGCATAACCCTTTATGAGAATATGAGATCAGATGTCATATATTTAACCCTTGTTGTATATATTCAAATACAGTCATGTTAATGTTTGATTGCTAATGCTAACTTGCTAATGCTAGCGATCTAATGCTAATGCTAATATCTGTTCATTGTTATACTGTAAGTGTACTCTATGATGTGAATAATAAATCAGATGGCATTTAAGCATAACCTGCATGAGAATATGAGATCAGATGGCATTTATGCTTATCCATTGTTGTATATCGCAAATACAGTAATGTAAATGTTTGAATGCTAATGCTAACCTGCTAATGCTAGCGATATAATGTTATTGCTAATATCTGTTCATTGTTATACTGTAAGTGTACTTATGATGTGAATAAGACATCAGATGGCATTTAAGCATCACCTGCATGAGAATATGAGATCAGATGGCTTTGAATTACCCCTTCTTGTATATCGGCAAATACAGTAATGTTAATGTTTGAATGCTAATGCTAACTTGCTAATGCTAGCGATCTAATGCTTGTGCTAATATCTGCTCATTGTTATACTGTAAGTGTCCTTTATGATGAGAATAAGACATCAGATGGAATTTCAGCATAACCCTTCATGAGAATATGAGATCAGATGGCATTAAATCTTATCGATTCTTGTATATAGGCAAATCCAGTAATGTTAATGTTTGAATTCTAATGCTCAATTTCTAATGCTAACCCATCTTATGCTAGTGCTAATATCTGGTCATTGTTATACTATAAGTGTCCTTGATGATGAAAATAAGAGATCAGATGCCATTTAAGCATAACCCTGCATGAGAATATGAGATCAGATGGCATTTATGCTTATCCATTGTTGTATATAGGCAAATACAGTAATGTTAATGTTTGAATGCTAATGCTAACTTGCTTATGCTAGCGATCAATGCTAGTGCTAATATCTGCTCAATGTTTTACTGTAAGTGTCCTCTCTGATGGGAATATGTGATCAGATGGTATTTAAGCATAACCCTTCATGAGAATATGAGATCAGATGGCTTTTAATCAACCCTTCTTGTACATATGCAAATACAGTAATGTAAATGTTTGAATGCTATTGCTCACTTGCAATGCTAGCGATCTAATGCTTGTGCTAATATCTGCTCAATGTTATACTGTAAGTGTTCTCTGATGGGAACATGAGATCAGATTGCATTTAAGCATAACCCTTCATGAGAATATGAGATCAGATGGCTTTTTAATTAACCCCTTCTTCTATATAGGCAAATACAGTAATGTTAATGTTTGAATGCTAATGCTAACTTGCTAATGCTAGCGATCTAATGCTAGTGCCAATATCTGGTCATTGTCATACTGTAAGAGTCCTCTATGATG
>CM056197.1:23537563-23667063 GCA_029692085.1 Gymnothorax javanicus | reverse complement strand
TGCTCATTGTAATATGTAATGTCTTTATGAGATAATACATCAGATGGCATTGAGCATAACCCTGCATGAGAATATGAGATCAGATGGCATTAAGCAACTTTCTTGATAAGGCAATACATAATGTTAATGTTTAATGCAATGCCACTTGTAATACTGATCTAATGCTATGCTATATTGCTCAATGTTATACTGTAGTGTCTCTCTGATGGGAATATGTGATCAGATGCATTTAAACATACCTTCATGAGAATATGAGATCAGATCTTTAATTAACCTTGTATATAGGCAAATACAGTAATGTAATGTTTGAATGCAATCTAACTTGCTAATGCTAGGATCTAATGCTTGTGCTAATATCTGCTCATTGTTATACTGTATAGGTCCTCTATGATGAGAATAAGACATCAGATGGCATTTAAGCATAACCCTTCATGAGAATATGAGATCAGATGGCATTAAGCTTAACCTTCTTGTATATAGGCAAATACAGTATGTTAATGTTTGAATGCTAATGCTACTTGCTAATGCTAGCGATCTAATGCTAGTGCTAATATCTGTCATTGTTATACTGTAAGTGTCCTCTATGATGAGAATAAGACATCAGATGGCATTTAAGCATAACCCTTCTTGAGATATGAGATCAGATGGCATTTAACTTATCCATTCTTGTATATAGGCAAATACAGTAATGTTAATTTGAATTGCTAATTGCTAATCTAGCGATCTAATGCTAGTGCTAATATCTGGTCATTGTTAAACTGTAAGTGTCCTCTATGATGAGAATAAGAGATCAGATGGCATTAAAAGCATATCCTTCATGAGAATATGAGATCAGATGGCATTCAATTAATTTATTCTTGTATATAGGCAAATACAGTAATGTTAATGTTTGAATGCTAATGCTAACTTAAGCTAGCATCTAATGCTAGTGCTAATATCTGTCATTGTTAACTGTAAGTGTCCTCTATGATGAGAATAAGAATCAGATGGCATTTAAACATATCTTCATGAGACTATGAGATCAGATGGCATTCAATCTATCCATTCTTTATATAGGCAAATACAGTAATGTTATGTTTGAATGCTAATGCTTATAGCGATCTAATTCTAGTGCTAATATCTAGTCATTGTTATACTTGTGTACTCTATGATGAGAATATAGATCAGATGCATAAAGATTAACCAACTGTTATATATTCAAATACAGTAATGTTAATGTCTGAATGCTAATGCTGAACTAGCGATCTAATGCTAGTGCTAATATCTGGTCATTGTAAACTTAATGTCCTCAATGATGAGAATAGAGATCAGATGGCATTTAAGCATAACCCTTCATGAGAATATGAGATCAGATGGCATTTAAATAACCATTCTTGCATATAGGCAAATACAGTAATGTTAATGTTTGAATGCTAATACTAACTTGCTAAGCTACAATCTAATGCTAGTGCTAATATCTGGTATTGTTATACTAGCAGTGTACTCTATGATGAGAATATGAGATCAGATGGCATTTAATCTTATCCATTCTTGTATATGGCAAATACAGTAATGTCATGTCTGATGCTATGCTAACTTGCTAATGCTAGCGATCTAATGCTAGTCTAATATCTGCTCATTGTATACTGTAAGTGTCCTCTATGATGAGAATATGAGATCAGATGGCATTTAAGCATTACCCTTCATGAGAAATATGAGATCAGATGGCATTTAATTAACCTTCTTGTATATATCAAATACAGTAATGTTAATGTTTGATTGCAATTCCAACTGCTAATGCTAGCGATCTAATGCTAGTGCTAATATCTGGTCATTGTCATACTGTAAGTGTCCTCTATGATGAGAATAAGAGATCAGATGGCATTAACATAACTCTTCATGAGAATATGAGATCAGATGGCATTCAATCTATTATTCTTGTATATAGGCAAATACAGTAATGTTAATGTCTGAATGCTAATGCTAATAGCGATCTAATGCTAGTGCTAATATCTGGTCATTGTTAAACTTTAAGTGTCCTCCAATGATGAGAATAAAAGATCAGATGGCATTTAAACATAACTCTTCTTGAGAGTATGAGATCAGATGGCATTTAATCTTATCCGTTGTTGTTATTCTTGTATATAGGCAAATACAGTAGCGTTAATATCTGAGCCTTCTAATGCTAACTAGCGATCTAATACTAGTGCTAATATCTGAGTCTCATTGTTAAACTGAGAGTGTCCTCTATGATGAGAATAAAATATCAGATGGCATTTAAACATATCTCTTCATGAGAATATGAGATCAGATGGCATTCAATCTTATCCATTCTTGTATATAGAGTAAATACAATGTGTTAATGTCTGAATACTAATGCTTCAACGATCTAATGCTAGTGCTAATATCTAGTCATTGTTAAACTGTAAGTGTCCTCTATGATGAGAATAAGAAGATCCAGATGGCATTTTAACATATCTTTTTCATGAGAATATGAGATCAAATGGCATTCAATCTTATCCATTCTTGTATATTGGCAAATACAGTAATGTTAATGTCTGAATGCTATTGCTAACTTGTTAATGCTAGCGATCTAATGCTAGTGCTAATATCTGCTCATTGTCATACTGTAAGAGTCCTCTATGATGGGAATATGAGATCAGATGGCATTTAATAAACCTTCATGGGAATACCTTGGCATTTTAGGAATATATGGGAATATTTGATCTGATGGCATTTAAAACATAACTCTTCATGAGAGTATGAGATCAGATGGCATTTAATCCTATCCATTCTTGTATATAAACCAAATACAGTAATGTTAATGTCTGAATGCTAATGCTAACTAGCGATCTAATGCTAGTGCGAATATCTGGTCATTTGTTAAACTGTAAGTGTCCTCTATGATGAGAATAAGATATCAGATGGCATTTAAACATATCTCTTCATGAGAATATGAGATCAGATGCCATTCAATCTTATCCATTCCTTGTATATAGCAAATACAGTAATGTTAATGTCTGAATGCTAATGCAAACTAGCGATCTAATGCTAGTGCTAATATCTGGTCATTGTTAAACTGTAAGTGTCCCTATGATGAGAATAAGAGATCAGATGGCATTTAAACATATCTTTTTTCATGAGAATATGAGATCAAATGGCATTCAATCTTATCCATTCTTGTATATAGGCAAATACAGTAATATTAATGTCTGAATGCTAATGCTAACTTGCTAATGCTAGCGATCTAATACTAGTGCTAATATCTGCTCATTGTCATACTGTAAGAGTCCTCTATGATGGGGAATATGAGATCAGATGGCATTTAAGGCATAACCCCTTCATGAGAATATGGAGATCAGATGGCATTTAATTAACCCTTCTTGTATATATTCAAATACAGTAATGTTAATGTTTGATTGCTAATGCTAACTTGCTAATGTTAGCGATCTAATGCTAGTGCTAATATCTGGTCATTGTTTTTACTGTTGGTGTCCTTTTGATGAGAATAAGAGATCAGATGGCATTTAAGCATAACCCTTCATGAGAATATGGAGATCAGATGGCTTTAATCAACCCTCTTGTAGATAGGCAAATACAGTAATGTTAATGTTTGAATGCTAATGCTAACTTGCTAATGCTAGCGATCTAATGCTAGTGCTAATATCTGTTCTTTGTTATCCTTAAGTGTCCTCTATGATGAGAATAAGACATCAGATGGCATTTATGCATAACCCTGCTTGAGAATATGAGATCAGATGGCATTTAATCTTATCCATTCTTGTATATAGGCAAATACAGTAATGTTAATGTCTGACTGCTAATGCTAACTCGCTAATGCTAGCGATCTTATGCTAGTGCTAATATCTGCTCATTGTCATACTGTAAGTGTCCTCTATGATGGGAATATGAGATCAGATGGCATTTAATTAACCCTTCTTGTATATATTCAAATACAGTAATGTTAATGTTTGATTGCTAATGATAACTTGCTAATGCTAGCGATCTAATGCTAGTGCTAATATCTGGTCATTGTTATACTGTAAGTGTCCTTTATGATGAGAATAAGAGATCAGATGGCATTTAAGCATAACCCTTCATGAGAATATATGAGATCAGATGGCTTTTTTAATAAACCCTCTTATATATAGGCAAATACAGTTATGTTAATGTTTGGAATGCTAATGCTAACTTGCTAATGCTAGCGATTTAATGCTAGTGGTAAAATCTGCTCATTGTTATACTGTAAATGTAAGACATCTCTATGATGAGAATAAGACATCCAGATGGCATTTAAGCATAACCCTGCATGAAACTGTTATGAGATCAGATGGCATTAAGATTATCCATTCTTGTATATATTCAAATCCAGGAATGTTAATGTTTGAATGCTAATGCTCACTAATGCTAGCAATCTAATGCTAGTCCTAATATTTAGTCATTTTGAAACTGTGTTCTATGATGAGAATAAGAGATCAGATGGCATTTAAACATAATAAAGATTAATCAACTTTCTAATAATATTCAAATACAGTAATGTTAATGTCTGAATGCTAATGCTAACTATTTGCAAGTGCTAATATCTTCATTGTTGAACTGTAATTGTCCTCAATGATGAGAATAAGAGATCAGATGGCATTTAAACATATCTTTCTTGAGAATATATGAGATCAGATGGCATTTAATCTGATCCATTCTTGTATATAGGCAAATACAGTAATGTTAATATCTGAATGCTAATGCTAACTTCTAAATCTAATGCTAGTGCTAATATCTGGTCATTGTTAATACTGTAGTGTCCTCTATGATGGGAATAAGACATCAGATGGCATTTAAACATATCTCTTCATGAGAATATGAGATCAGATGGCATTCAATCTTATCCATTCTTGTATATAGGCAAATTCAGTAATGTTAATGTTTAATGCTAATGCTTACTTGCTAATGCTAGCGATCTAATGCTAGTCCTAATATCTGCTCAATGTTATACTGTAAGTGTCCTCTGATGAGAATAAGAGATCAGATGGCATTTAAAGCATAACCTTCATGAGAATATGAGATCAGATGGCATTTAAACTTATCCATTCTTTTATATAGGCAAATACAGTAATGTTAATGTCTGAATGCTAATGCTAACTTGATCTAATGCTAGTGCTAATATCTAATTGCTAAACTGTAAGTGTTTCTATGATGAGAATAATACATCAGATGGCATTAAACATATCTCTTCATGAGAATATGAGATCAGATGGCATTCAAAGCTTATCCATTCTTGTATATAGGCAAAATTAGTAATGTTAATAATGTTTGAATGCTAATGCTAACTTGCTAATGCTAGCGATCTAATGCTAGTGCTAATATCTGCTCATTGTTATACTGTAAGTGTCTCTCTGATGGGAATATGAGATCAGATGGCATTTAAGCATAACCCTTCATGAGAATATATGATCAGATGGCATTTAAACTTATCCATTCTTGTATATAGGCAAATACAGTAATGTTAATGTTTGAATGCTAATGCTAACTTGCTAATGCTAGCGATCTAATGCTAGTGCTAATATCTGGTCCATTGTTATACTGTAAGTGTCCTTATGATGAGAATAAGACATCAGATGGCAACTATGCATAACCCTTCATGAGAATATGAGATCAGATGCCATTTAATCTTATCCATTCTTGTATATAGGCAAATACAGTAAAGAACTGAATGCTAATGATAATTTACTAATGCTAGAGATCTAATGCTAGTGCTAATATCTATTCATTGTTATACTGTAAGCCTTTATGATGAGAATAAGACATCAGATGGCATTTAAGCATAACCCTTGAGAATATGAGATCAGATGGCATTTAATCTTATCCATTCTTGTATATAGGCAAATACAGTAATGTTAATGTTTGAATGCTAATGCTAACTTGCTAATGCTAGCGATCTAATGCTAGTGCTAATATCTGCTCATTGTTATACTGTAAGTGTCCTCTATGATGAGAATAATACATCAGATGGCATTGAAGCATAACCCTGCATGAGAATATGAGATCAGATGGCATTAAAGCTTATCCATTCTTGTATATAGGCAAATACAGTAATGTTAATGTTTTAATGCTAATGCCCACTTGCTAATGCTAGCGATCTAATGCTAGTGCTAATATTGCTCAATGTTATACTGTAAGTGTCCTCTCTGATGAATAATATGTGATCAGATGGCATTTAAAAACATAACCCTTCATGAGAATATGAGATCAGATGGCATTTATTAACCTTTCTTCTTGTATATAGGCAAATACAGTAATGTTAATGTTTGAATGCTAATGCTAACTTGCTAATGCTAGCGATCTAAAGCTAGTGCTAATATCTGCTCATTGTTATACTGTATAGGTCCTCTATGATGAGAATAAGACATCAGATGGCATTTAAGCATAACCCTTCATGAGAATATGAGATCAGATGGCTTTTTAATCAACCCTTCTTGTAGAAAGGCAAATACAGTAATGTTAATGTTTGAATGCTAATGCTAACTTGCTAATGCTAGCGATCTAATGCTAGTGCTAATATCTGTTCTTGTTATCCTTAAGTGTCCTCTATGATGAGAATAAGACATCCAGATGGCATTTATGCATAACCCTGCTTGAGAATATGAGATCAGATGGCATTTAATCTTATCCATTCTTGTATATAGGCAAATACAGTAATGTTAATGTCTGACTGCTAATGCTAACTCGCTAATGCTAGCGATCTTATGCTAGTGCTAATATCTGCTCATTGTCATACTGTAAGTGTCCTCTATGATGGGAATATGAGATCAGATGGCATTTAATTAACCCTTCTTGTATATATTCAAATACAGTAATGTTAATGTTTGATTGCTAATGATAACTTGCTAATGCTAGCGATCTAATGCTAGTGCTAATATCTGTTCATTGTTATACTGTAAGTGTCCTCTATGATGAGAATAAGAGATCAGATGGCATTTAAGCATAACCCTTCATGAGAATATGAGATCAGATGGCTTTTAATAAACCCTTCTTGTATATAGGCAAATACAGTTATGTTAATGTTTGAATGCTAATGCTAACTTGCTAATGCTAGCGATTTAATGCTAGTGGTAAAATCTGCTCATTGTTATACTGTAAGTGTCCTCTATGATGAGAATAAGACATCAGATGGCATTTAAGCATAACCCTGCATGAGATTATGAGATCAGATGGCATTAAAAGCTTATCCATTCTTGTATATAGGCAAATCCAGGAATGTTAATGTTTGAATGCTAATGCTAACTTGCTAATGCTAGCAATCTAATGCTAGTGCTAATATCTAGTCATTGTCATACTGTAAGTGTCCTCTATGATGAGAATACATCTGGCATGATGAAATATGAGATCAGATGGCATAAAGATTAACCCTTCTTGTATATATTCAAATACAGTAATGTTAATGTCTGAATGCTAATGCTTGCTAACTAGCGATCTAATGCTAGTACTAATATCTGGTCATTGTTGAACTTTAAGTGTCCTCAATGATGGAATAAGAATCAGATGGCATTTAAACATAACCCTTCATGAGAATATGAGATCAGATGACATTTAATAAATCCATTCTTGTATATAGGCAAATACAGTAATGTTAATGTTTGAATACTAATGCTAATGCTAACTAGCGATCTAATGCTAGTGCTAATATCTGGTCATTGTTAAACTGTAATTGTTCTCTATGATGAGAATAAGACATCAGATGGCATTTAAGCATAACCCTTCATGAGAATATGAGATCAGATGGCATTAAATCTTATCCATTCTTGTATATAGGCAAATACAGTAATGTTAATGTTTGAATGCTAATGCTAACTTGCTAATGCTAGCGATCTAATGCTAGTGCTAATATCTGCTCATTGTCATACTGTAAGTGTCCTCTATGATGGGAATATGAGATCAGATGGCATTTAAGCATAACAGATGAGAATATGAGATCAGATGGCATTTAATTATCCCTTCTTGTATATATTCAAATACAGTAATGTTAATGTTTGAATGCTAATGCTAACTTGCTAATGCTAGCGATCTAATGCTAGTGCTAATATCTGGTCATTGTTATACTGTAAGTGTCCTTATGATGAGAATAAGAGATCAGAATGCATTTAAGCATAACCCTTCATGAGAATATGAGATCAGATGGCATTTAATTAATCCATTCTTGTATATAGGCAAATACAGTAATGTTAATGTTTGAATGCTAATGCTAACTTGCTAATGCTAGCGATCTAATGCTAGTGCTAATATCTGCTCATTGTTATACTGTAAGTGTCCTCTATGATGAGAATAAGACATCAGATGGCATTTAAGCATAACCCTTCATGAGAATATGAGATCAGATGGCATTTAATCTTATCCATTCTTGTATATAGGGCAAATACAGTAATGTTAATGTTTGAATGCTAATGCTAACTTGCTAATGCTAGCGATCTAATGCTAGTGCGATGAGAATAAGACATCAGATGGCATTTAAGCATAACCCTGCATGAGAATATGAGATCAGATGGCATTTAATCTTATCCATTCTTGTATATAGGCAAATACAGTAATGTTAATGTCTGAATGCTAATGCTAACTTGCTAATGCTAGCGATCTAATGCTAGTGCTAATATCTGGTCATTGTCATACTGTAAGTGTCCTCTATGATGAGAATAAGAAATCAGATGGCATTTAAGCATAACCCTTCATGAGAATATGATTCATTTAAAATCCATTCTTGTATATAGGCAAATACAGTAATGTTAATGTTTGAATGCTAATGCTAACTTGCTAATGCTAGCGATCTAATGCTAGTGCTAATATCTGGTCATTGTTATACTGTAAGTGTCCTCTATGATGAGAATAAGACATCAGATGGCATTAAAAAACATAACCCTGCATGAGAATATGAGATCAGATGGCATTTAATTTAACCCATTCTTGTATATAGGCAAATACAGTAATGTTAATGTTTGAATGCTAATGCTAACTTGCTAATGCTAGCGATCTAATGCTAGTGCTAATATCTGCTCATTGTTATACTGTAAAGTGTCCTCTATGATGAGAATATGAGATCAGATGGCATTTAAACATAACCCTTCATGAGAATATGAGATCAGATGGCATTTAATTAACCATTCTTGTATATAGGCAAATACAGGAATGTTAATGTTTGAATGCTAATGCTAACTTGCTAATGCTAGCGATCTAATGCTAGTGCTAATATCTGGTCATTGTGTAAGAATAAGACATCAGATGACATTTAAGAACCCTTATGAGAATATGAGATCAGATGGCATTTAAGCTTATCCATTCTTGTATATAGGCAAATACAGTAATGTTAATGTTTGATGCTAATGCTAACTTGCTAATGCTAGCGATCTAATGCTAGTGCCTGCTCATTGTCATACTGTTATGATGGGAATATGAGATCAGATGGCATTTATGACCCTCATCAGATGGCATTAACAGTAATAACCCATTCTTGAGATCAGATGGCATTTAAATACAGTATTCTTTATGATATTTGGCAAATACTTGTAATGCTAATGTTAATGAATGCTCAATGCTTAACTTGCTAATGCTAATGCTAGTGCTAATATCTGCTCATTGTTATTTTCCTCTATGATGAGAATAAGAGATCAGATGGCATTTAAGCATAACCCTTCATGAGAATATGAGATCAGATGGCATTTTAAGCTTAACCCTTTGTTGTATATAGGCAAATACAGTAATGTTAATGTTTGAATGCTAATGCTAACTTGCTAATGCTAGCGATCTAATGCTAGTGCTAATATCTGCATTGTTATACTGTAAGTAATGTCTATGATGAGAATAAGACATCAGATGGCATTTAAGCATAACCCTTCATGAGAATATGAGATCAGATGGCATTTAATCTTAACCATTCTTGTATATAGGCAAATACAGTAATGTTAATGTTTGAATGCTAATGCTAACTTGCTAATGCTAGCGATCTAATGCTAGTGCTAATATCTGCTCATTGTTATACTGTAAGTGTCCTCTATAATGAGAATAAGACATCAGATGGCATTTAAGCATAACCCTTCATGAGAATATGAGAACAGATGGCATTTAAAGCTTATCCATTCTTGTATATAGGCAAATAAAGTAATGTTAATGTTTGAAAGCTAATGCTAACTTGCTAATGCTAGCGATCTAATGCTAGTGCTAATATCTGGTCGTTGTCATACTGTATTTGTCCTCTATGATGGGAATATAGGAACAGATGACATTTAAGCATAACCCTTCATGAGAATATGAGATCAGATGGAATTTAATTAACCCTTCTTGTATATAGGCAAAAACAGTAATGTTAATGTTTGAATGCTAATGCTAACTTGCTAATGCTAGCGATCTAATGCTAGTGCTAATATCTGGTCATTGTTATACTGTAAGTGTCCTCTATGATAAGATTAAGACATCAGATGACATTTAAGAATAACCCTTTATGAGAATTTGAGATCAGATAGCATTTATGCTTATCCATTCTTGTATATAGGCAAATACAGTAGTGTTAATGTTAGTATGCTAATGCTAACTTGCTAATGCTAGCGATCTAATGCTAGTGCTAATATCTGGTCATTGTCAAACTGTATTTGTCCTCTATGATGGGAATATGAGATCAGATGGCATTTTAGCATAACCCTTCATGAGATTATGAGATCAGATGGCATTTAAATAACCCTTCTTGCATATAGGCAAATACAGTAATGTTAATGTTTGAATGCTAATACTAACTTGCTAAAGCTAGCAATCTAATGCTAGTGCTAATATCTGGTGATTGTTATACTGTACGTGTACTCTATGATGAGAATATAAGATCACATGGCATTTAATTAACCCTTCTTGTATATAGGCTAATACAGTAATGTTAATGTTTGAATGCTAATGCTAACTTGCTAATGCCATCTAATGCTAGTGCTAATATCTGGTCATTGTTATACTGTAAGTGTCCTCTATGATGAGAAAAGGACATCAGATGGAATTTAAACATAACCCTTCATGAGAATATGAGATCAGATGGCATTAAATCTTAACCCTTCTTGTATATAGGCAAATACAGTAATTTTAATGTTTGAATTCTAATTCTAACTTCCTAATGCTAGCGATCTAATGCTAGTGCTAATATCTGGTCATTGTCATACTGTATTTGTCCTCTATGATGAGAATAAGACATCAGATGTCATTTAAACATAACCCTTCATGAGAATATGAGATCAGATGGCATTTAATCTTATCCATTCTTGTATATAGGCAAATACAGTAATGATAATGTCTGAAATGCTAACTTGCTAATGCTAGCGATCTAATGCTAGTCCTAATATCTGCTCATTGTCATACTGTAAAATGTCCTCTATGATGGGAATATGAGATCAGATGGCATTTAAAACATATCCTTCATGAGAATATATAGATCAGATGGTATTTAATTAACCCTTCTTGTATATATTAAATTTCAGTAATGTTAATGTTTGATTGCCAATTATAAACTGCTAATGCTAGCGATCTAATGCTATTGCTAATATCTGGTCATTGTCATACTGTAAGTGTATTTTATGATGAGAATAAGAGATCAGATGGCATTTAAGCATAACCCTTCATGAGAATATGAGATCAGATGGCATTTAATAAACCATTCTTGTATATAGGCAAATACAGTTATGTTAATGTTTGAATGCTAATGCTAACTTGCTAATGCTAGCGATCTAATGCTAGTGCTAATATCTGTTCATTGTTATACTGTAAGTGTCCTCTATGATTAGAATAAGACATCAGATGGCCTTTAAGCATAACCCTGCATGAGAATATGAGATAAGATGGCATTTATGCTTATCCATTGTTGTATATAGGCAAATACAGTAATGTTAATGTTTGAATGCTAATGCTAACCTGCTAATGCTAGCGATTTAATGCTAGTGCTAATATCTGCTCATTGTAATACTGTAAGTGTCCTCTATGATGAGAATAAGACATCAGATGGCATTTAAGCATAACCCTGCATGAGAATATGAGATCAGATGGCATTAAAGCCTATCCATTCTTGTATATAGGCAAATCCAGTAATGATAATGTTTGAATAATAATGCTCACTTGCTAATGCTAGCAATCTAATGCTAGTGCTAATATCTAGTCAATGTTATACTGTACGTGTCCTCTATGAATATGAGAATATGGCATCAAGATGTCAAGAAATGAGATCAGATGGCTTTTTACCCAACCTTTCTTGTATATATTCAAATACAGTAATGTTAATGTCTGAATGCTAATGCTAACTTGCTAATGATCTAATGCTACTGCTAATATCTGCTCATTGTTAAACCTTAAGTGTCCTCAATGATGAGAATAAGAGATCAGATGGCATTTAAACATAACCCTTCATGAGAATATGAGATCAGATGGCATTTAATCTTATCCATTCTTGTATATAGGCAAATACAGTAATGTTAATATCTGAATGCTAATGCTAACTAGCTAGCGATCTAATGCTAGTGCTAATATCTGGTCATTGTTAAACTGTAAGTGTCCTCTATGATGAGAATAAGAGATCAGATGGCATTAAAACATATCTCTTTATGAGAATATGAGATCAGATGGCATTCAATCTAATTTATTCTTGTATATAGGCAAAATACAGTAATGTTAATTAATGCTAATGCTAATCCTAACTAGCGATCTAATGCTAGTGCTAATATCTGTTCATTGTTAAACTGTAAGTGTCCTCTATGATGAGAATAAGAGATCAGATGGCATTTAAACATATCCCTTCATTAGACTATGAGATCAGATGGCATTTAATCTTATCCATTCTTGTATATAGGCAAATACAGTAATGTTATTGTTTGAATGCTAATGCTTACTAGCTAGATCTAATGCTAGTGCTAATATCTAGTCATTGTTATACTGTAAGTGTACTCTATGATGAGAATATGAGATCAGATGGCAATTAAGATTAACCCTGCATGAGTATATATTCAAATACAGTAATGTTAATGTCTGAATGCTAATGTATATAGCGATCTAATGCTAGTGCTAATATCTGAATCATTGTTAAACTGCTAATGTCCTCAATGATGAGAATAAGAGATCAGATGGCATTTAAACATAACTCTTCTTGAGAATATGAGATCAGATGGCATTTAATCTTATCCATTCTTGTATATAGGCAAATACAGTAATGTTAATGTTTGAATGCTAAAGCTAATTGCTAATGCTAGCGATCTAATGCTAGTGCTAATATCTGCTCATTGTCATACTGTAAATGTCCTCTATGATGAGAATAAGAGATCAGATGGCATTAAAACATATCCTTCATGAGAATATGAGATCAGATGGCATTCAATCTTATCCATTCTTGTATATTGGCAAATACAGTAATGTTAATGTTTGAATGCTAATGCTAACTTGCTAATGCTAGAGATCTAATGCTAGTGCTAATATCTGCTCATTGTTATACTGTAAGATGTGGCTTTATGATTCAGAATAAGAGATCAGATGGCATTTAAACATAACCCTTCATGAGAATATGAGATCAGATGGCATTTAATCTTATCCATTCTTGTATATAGGCAAATACAGTAATGTTAATGTTTGAATGCTAATGCTAACTAGCGATCTAATGCTAGTGCTAATATCTGGTCATTGTTAAACTGTAAGTGTCCTCTATGATGAGAATAAGAGTTCAGATGGCATTTAAACATAACTCTTCATGAGAATATGAGATCAGATGGCATTTAATCTTATCCATTCTTGTATATAGGCAAATACAGTAATGTTAATGTCTGAATGCTAATGCTAACTAGCTAATGCTATCTAATGCTAGTGCTAATATCTGGTCATTGTTAAACTGTAAGTGTCCTCTATGATGAGAATAAGACATCAGATGGCATTTAAACATAACTCTTCTTGAGAATATGAGATCAGATGACATTTAATCTTATCCATTCTTGTATATAGGCAAATACAGTAATGTTAATGTCTGAATGCTAATGCTAACTTGCTAATGCTAGCGATCTAATGCTAGTGCTAATATCTGGTCATTGTTAAACTGTAATTGTCCTTTATGATGAGAATAAGACATCAGATGGCATTTAAACATAACTCTTCATGAGAATATGAGATCAGATGGCATTTAATCTATCCATTCTTGTATATAGGCAAATACAGTAATGTTAATGTTTGAATGCTAATGCTAACTTGCTAATGCTAGAGCGATCTAATGCTAGTGCTAATATCTGGTCATTGTTATACTGTAAGTGTCCTCTATGATGAGAATAAGAGATCAGATGGCATTTAAAACATAACCCTTCATGAGAATATGAGATCAGATGGCATTTAATTAATCCATTCTTGTATATAGGCAAATACAGTAATGTTAATGTTTGAATGCTAATGCTAACTTGCTAATGCTAGCAATCTAATGCTAGTGCTAATATCTGCTCATTGTTATACTGTAAGTGTCCTCTATGATGGGAATATGAGATCAGATGGCATTTAAGCATAACCCTTCATGAGAATATGAGATCAGATGGCATTTAATAATCCATTCTTGTATATAGGCAAATACAGTAATGTTAATGTTTGAATGCTAAAGCTAACTTTGCTAATGCTAGAGATCTAATGCTAGTGCTAATATCTGCTCATTGTCATACTGTAAGTGTCCTCTATGATGAGAATAAGACATCAGATGGCATTTAAGCATAACCCTGCATGAGAATATGAGATCAGATGGCATTTAAACATCCATTCTTGTATATAGGCAAATACAGTAATGTTAATGTTTTAATGCTAATGCTAATTTGCTAATGCTAGCGATCTAATGCTAGTGCTAATATCTGCTCATTGTTATACTGTAAGTGTCCTCTCTGATGGGAATATGACATCAGATGGCATTTAAGCATAACCCTTCATGAGAATATGAGATCAGATGGCTTTTAATTAACCCTTCTTGTATATAGGCAAATACAGTAATGTTAATGTTTGAATGCTAATGCTAACTTGCTAATGCTAGCAATCTAATGCTAGTGCTAATATCTGGTCATTGTTATACTGTAAAGTCCTCTATGATGAGAATAAGACATCAGATGACATTTAAGCATAACCCTTCATGAGAATATGAGATCAGATGGCATTAAAACTTATCCATTCTTGTATATCAAATACAGTAATGTTAATGTTTGAATGCTAATGCTAACTTGCTAATGCTAGAGATCTAATGCTAGTGCTAATATCTTTGCTCATTGTTATACTGTTTAAGTGTCCTCTATGATGAGAATAAGAAATCAGATGACATTTAAAGCTTAACCCTGCATATAGAATATGAGATCAGATGTTAATGTTATCAATTCTTGTATATTAAAGTAATGCTAATGTCTGAATGCTAATGCTAACTTGGTAATACTAGCGATCTAATGATAGATGAAATCAGATGGCATTTAATTGTCATACTGTTTTGTCCTCATATAAGAATAAGACATCAGATGGCATTTAAGCATAACCCTGCTTGAGAATATGAACTTGCAATGCTAGCATTTAATGCTAATCCATTGTTGTATATTGTTAATACAGTAATGTTAATGTTTGAATGCTAATGCTAACTTGCTAATGCTAGAGATCTAATGCTAGTGCTTCTTGTATATAGGTCATTGTTATAATGTAAGTGTCTTGCTATGCTATTAGAATAATATCTGTTCATTGTTATGGCATTTCTAATGAGAATAACCCTGGCATTTAGAATATGAGATCAGATGGCATTTAATTATCCATTCTTGTATATAGGCAAATACAGTCATGTTAATGTTTGAATGCTAATGCTAACTTGCTAATGCTAGCAATCTAATGCTAGTGCTAATATCTGCTCATTGTTATACTGTAAGTTGTCCTCTATGATGGGAATATGAGATCAGATGACATTTAAGCATAACCCTTCATGAGAATATGAGATCAGATGGCATTTAATTAACCATTCTTGTATATAGGCAAATACAGTAATGTTAATGTTTGAATGCTAATGCTAACTTGATAATGCTAGCAATCTAATGCTAGTGCTAATATCTGGTCATTGTTATACTGTAAAGGTCCTCTATGATGAGAATAAGATATCAGATGGCATTTAAACATAACCCTTCATGAGAATATGAGATCAGATGGCATTAAATCTATCCATTCTTGTATATAGGCAAATACAGTAATGTTAATGTTTGAATGCTAATGCTAACTTGCTAATGCTAGCGATCTAATGCTAGTGCTAATATCTGCTCATTGTTATACTGTAAGTGTCCTCTATGATGAGAATAAGAGATCAGATGGCATTTTAAACATAACCCTTCATGAGAATATGAGATCAGATGGCATTTAATCTTATCCATTCTTGTATATAGGCAAATACAGTAATGTTAATGTCTGAATGCTAATGCTAACTTGCTAATGCTAGCGATCTAATGCTAGTGCTAATATCTGGTCATTGTTATACTGTAAGTGTCCTTTATGATGAGAATAAGACCTCAGATGGCATTTAAACATAACCCTTCATGAGAATATGAGATCAGATGGCATTTTAATCTTTATCCATTCTTGTATATAGGCAAATACAGTAATGTTAATGTTTGAATGCTAATGCTAACTTGCTAATGCTAGCGATCTAATGCTAGTGCTAATATCTGCTCATTGTTATACTGTAAGTGTCCTCTATGATTAGAATAAGAGATCAGATGGCATTTAAGCATAACCCTTCATGAGAATATGAGATCAGATGGCATTTAATCTTATCCATTCTTGTATATAGGCAAATACAGTAATGTTAATGTTTGAATGCTAATGCTAACTTGCTAATGCTAGAGATCTAATGCTAGTGCTAATATCTGCTCATTGTCATACTGTAAGTGTCCTCTATGATGAGAATAATACATCAGATGGCATTTAAGCATAACCCTGCATGAGAATATGAGATCAGATGGCATTAAATCTTATCCATTCTTTGTATATATTCAAATACAGTAATGTTAATGTTTGAATGCTAATGCTAACTTTGCTAATGCTAGCGATCTAATGCTAGTGCTAATATCTGCTCAGATGTCATACTGTAAGTGTCCTCTATGATTCAAATACATGACATCAGATGGCATTTTAAGCATAACCCTTCATGAGAATATGAGATCAAACTGGCATTTATGATTAACCATTTAAAACATATAGGCAAATACAGTAATGTTAATGTTTGAATGTTAATGCTAACTTGCTAATGCTAGCAATCTAATGCTAGTGCTAATATCTGCTCATTGTTATACTGTAAAGGTCCTCTATGATGAGAATAAGACATCAGATGGCATTATGAATCAGATGAATTTTAACCCTTCATGAGAATATATTCAAATACAGTAATGTTAATGTTTGATTGCTAATGCTAACTTGCTAATGCTAAATCTAATAATAGTGCTAATATCTGGTCATTGTCATACTGTAATGTCCTCTATGATGAGAATATGAGATCAGATGACATTTAAGCATAACCCTTCATGAGAATATGAGATCAGATGGCATTTAAATAATAAGTTAATATAAGGCAAATGTTTAATGTTTGAATGCTAATGCTAACTTGAGAATGCTAGAGATCTAATGGCATTTTATTGTAATATCTGCTCATTGTATATACTGGCAAATGTCCCCTTAATGTTGAGAATTTAAGACATCAGA
Source organism: Gymnothorax javanicus (assembly GCA_029692085.1). NCBI lineage: Eukaryota > Metazoa > Chordata > Actinopteri > Anguilliformes > Muraenidae > Gymnothorax > Gymnothorax javanicus. The sequence continues at coordinate 23,649,363 of CM056197.1, read as the reverse complement.
TAATGCATAACCCTGTTAATGTTTGAATATGAGATCTAATGCTAGCATTAATGCTATCCAATTCTGTCATTGTTATACTGTAAGTGTCCTGTTATGATGAGAATAAGAGATCAGATGGCATTTATGCATAACCCTTCATGAGAATATGAGATCAGATGGCATTTAATCTTGGTCCATTATTGTATATAGGCAAATGGCATTTAATGTTAATGTTTGAAATATAATGCTAAGATCTAATGCTAATGCTAATTCTGGCTAGTGCAAATACAGTAATGTTAATGTTTGAGATACTGCAAGTTGCCCTTCATGATGAGATGGCATTTAATGCATTCTTGTATGGCATTTAATGTTAATGTTTGAATGCTAAAGCTAACTTGCATGAGAATAATGAGATCAGATGATGGGTCATATTAAGTCCATTCTGATGAATATCAGATGGCATTTAAGCATAAGTAATGTTCATGTGAAAGCAAATACAGTAAAATGTTTGAATGAATGCTAACTTAATTAATAATGCTAGTGCTAATATCTGCTCATTGTCATACTGTAAGTGTCCTTTATGATGAATAAGAGATCAGATGGCATTTAAGAATATGGAATATGAGATCAGATGGCTTTTAATCAACCCTATTGCAAATACAGTATTGTTATTGTTTGAATGCCCTTAACTGAGAATGCTAGCATGAATATCTGATTGTTAATATCTGCTACTGTAAGTCCTGCTGATGAGAATAAGATCTGTTCAGATGGCATTTAAGCATAACCCTGCATGAGAATATGAGATCAGATGGCATTTAATCATTCTTGTATATAGGCAAATACAGTAATGTTAATGTTTGAATGCTAATGCTAACTTGCTAATGCTAGAGATCTAATGCTAGTGCTAATATCTGCTCATTGTTATACTGTAAGTGTCCTCTATGATTAGAATAAGACATCAGATGGCATTTAAGCATAACCCTTCATGAGAATATGAGATCAGATGGCATTTAATCAACCCTTCTTGTATATAGGCAAATACAGTAATGTTAATGTTTGAATGCTAATGCTAACTTGCTAATGCTAGCGATCTAATGCTAGTGCTAATATCTGGTCATTGTCATACTGTAAGTGTCCTCTATGATGAGAATATGAGTTCAGATGGCATTTAAGCATAACCCTTCATGAGAATATGAGATCAGATGGCATTTAAATATCCTTCTTGTATATAGGCAAATACAGTAATGTTAATGTTTGAATGCTAATGCTAACTTGCTAATGCTAGAGATCTAATGCTAGTGCTAATATCTGCTCATTGTTATACTGTAAGTGTCCTCTATGATGAGAATAAGACATCAGATGGCATTTAAGCATAACCCTTCATGAGAATATGAGATCAGATGGCATTTAATAATCCATTCTTGTATATATAGGCAAATAAAGTAATGTTAATGTTTGAATGCTAATGCTAACTTGCTAATGCTAGCGATCTAATGCTAGTGCTAATATCTGGTCATTGTCATACTGTATTTGTCCTCTATGATGAGAATATGAGATCAGATGGCATTTTAAGCATAACCCTTCATGAGAATATGAGATCAGATGGCATTTAATTAACCCTTCTTGTATATAGGCAAATACAGTAATGTTAATGTTTGAATGCTAATGCTAACTTGCTAATGCTAGCGATCTAATGCTAGTGCTAATATCTGCTCATTGTTATACTGTAAGTGTCCTCTATGATGAGAATAAGATATCAGATGGCATTTAAGCATAACCCTGCATGAGAATATGAGATCAGATGGCATTTAATCTTATCCATTCTTGTATATAGGCAAATACAGTAATGTTAATGTTTGAATGCTAATGCTAACTTGCTAATGCTAGCGATCTAATGCTAGTGCTAATATCTGGTGATTGTTATACTGTAAGTGTCCTTTATGATGAGAATAAGAGATCAGATGGCATTTAAGCATAACCCTTCATGAGAATATGAGATCAGATGGCATTTAAAACAATCCATTCTTGTATATAGGCAAATACAGTAATGTTAATGTTTGAATGCTAATGCTAACTTGCTAATGCTAGAGATCTAATGCTAGTGCTAATATCTGGTCATTGTTATACTGTAAGTGTCCTCTATGATGAGAATAAGACATCAGATGGCATTTAGATAACCCTTCATGAGAATATGAGATCAGATGGCATTTAATCTTATCCATTCTTGTATATAGGCAAATACAGTAATGTTAATGTTTGAATGCTAATGCTAACTTGCTAATGCTAGCGATCTAATGCTAGTGCTAATATCTGCTCATTGTTATACTGTAAGTGTCCTCTATGATGAGAATAAGACATCAGATGGCATTTAAGCATAACCCTTCATGAGAATATGAGATCAGATGGCATTTTAATCAACCCTTCTTGTATATAGGCAAATACAGTAATGTTAATGTTTGAATGCTAATGCTAACTTGCTAATGCTAGAGATCTAATGCTAGTGCTAATATCTGCTCATTGTTATACTGTAAGTGTCCTCTATGATGAGAATAAGACATCAGATGGCATTTAAGCATAACCCTGCATGAGAATATGAGATCAGATGGCATTTAATCTTATCCATTCTTGTATATAGGCAAATACAGTAATGTTAATGTCTGAATGCTAATGTTAACTTGCTAATGCTAGCGATCTAATGCTAGTGCTAATATCTGCTCATTGTTATACTGTAAGTGTCCTCTATGATGGGAATATGACATCAGATGGCATTTAAGCATAACCCTTCATGAGAATATTAGATCAGATGGCATTTAATCAACCCTTCTTGTATATATTCAAATACAGTAATGTTATTGTTTGATTGCTAATGCTAACTTGCTAATGCTAGCGATCTAATGCTTGTGCTAATATCTGCTCATTGTCATACTGTAAGTGTCCTCTATGATGAGAATACGACATCAGATGGCATTTAAGCATAACCCTGCATGAGAATATGAGATCAGATGGCATTTAAATTATCCATTCTTGTATATAGGCAAATACAGTAATGTTAATGTTTGAATGCTAATGCTAACTTGCTAATGCTAGAGATCTAATGCTAGTGCTAATATCTGCTCATTGTTATACTGTAAGTGTCCTCTATGATTAGAATAAGACATCAGATGGCATTTAAGCATAACCCTTCATGAGAATATGAGATCAGATGGCTTTTAATAAACCCTTCTTGTATATAGGCAAATACAGTCATGTTAATGTTTGAATGCTAATGCTAACTTGCTAATGCTAGCAATCTAATGCTAGTGCTAATACCTGGTCATTGTCATACTGTATTTGTACTCTATGATGGGAATATGAGATCAGATGACATTTAAGCATAACCCTTCATGAGAATATGAGATCAGATGGCATTTAAGCTTATCCATTCTTGTATATAGGCAAATACAGTAATGTTAATGTTTGAATGCTAATGCTAACTTGCTAATGCTAGAGATCTAATGCTAGTGCTAATATCTGCTCATTGTTATACTGTAAGTGTCCTCTATGATGAGAATAAGACATCAGATGACATTTATGCTTAACCCTGCATGAGAATATGAGATCAGATGGCATTTAATCTTATCAATTCTTGTATATAGGGAAATAAAGTAATGTTAATGTCTGAATGCTAATGCTAACTTGCTAATGCTAGCGATCTAATGCTAGTGCTAATATCTGCTCATTGTCATACTGTAAGTGTCCTATATGATGAGAATACGACATCAGATGGCATTTAAGCATAACCCTGCTTGAGAATATGAGATCAGATGGCATTTATGCTTATCCATTGTTGTATATAGGCAAATACAGTAATGTTAATGTTTGAATGCTAATGCTAACTTGCTAATGCTAGAGATCTAATGCTAGTGCTAATATCTGCTCATTGTTATACTGTAAGTGTCCTCTATGATTAGAATAAGACATCAGATGGCATTTAAGCATAACCCTTCATGAGAATATGAGATCAGATGGCTTTTATAATAAACCATTCTTGTATATAGGCAAATACAGTAATGTTAATGTTTGAATGCTAATGCTAACTTGCTAATGCTAGCAATCTAATGCTAGTGCTAATACCTGGTCATTGTCATACTGTATTTGTACTCTATGATGGGGAATATGAGATCAGATGACATTTAAGCATAACCCTTCATGAGAATATGAGATCAGATGGCATTTAAATAACCCTTCTTGTATTTAGGCAAATACAGTAATGTTAATGTTTGAATGCTAATGCTAACTTGCTAATGCTAGAGATCTAATGCTAGTGCTAATATCTGCTCATTGTTATACTGTATGTGTCCTCTATGATGAGAATAAGACATCAGATGACATTTAAGCATAAACCTTGATGAGAATATGAGATCAGATAGCATTTATGCTTATCCATTCTTGTATATATGCAAATACAGTAATGTTAATGTTTGCATGCTAATTCTAACTTGCTAAAGCCAGCGATCTAATGCTAGTGCTAATATCTGGTGATTGTTATACTGTCCGATAAGATACATCAGATGATTTAGAATATGAGATCAGATGGCAATTAAGCTTATCCATTCTTGTATATAGGCAAATACATTAATGTTAATGTTTGAATGCTAATTCTAACTTCCTAATGCTAGCGATCTAATGCTAGTGCTAATATCTGGTCATTGTTATACTGTAAGTGTCCTCTATGATGAGAATAAGACATCAGATGGCATTTAAGCATAACCCTTCATGAGAATATGAGATCAGATGGCATTTAATTATCCCTTCTTGTATATAGGCAAATAAAGTAATGTTAATGTTTGAAAGCTAATGCTAACTTGCTAATGCTAGCGATCTAATGCTAGTGCTAATATCTGGTCATTGTTATACTGTATTTGTCCTCTATGATGGGAATATGACATCAGATGGCATTTAAGCATAACCCTTCATGAGAATATGAGATCAGATGGCATTTAATTAACCCTTCTTGTATATAGGCAAAAACAGTAATGTTAATGTTTGAATCCTAATGCTAACTTGCTAATGCTAGCGATCTAATGCTAGTGCTAATATCTGGTCATTGTCATACTGTAAGTGTCCTCTATGATGGGAATATGAGATCAGATGGCATTTAAGCATAACCCTTCATGAGAATATGAGATCAGATGGCATTTAATGTTTATCCATTCTTGTATATAGGCAAATAAAGTAATGTTAATGTTTGAATGCTAATGCTAACTTGCTAATGCTAGCGATCTAATGCTAGTGCTAATATTTGGTCATTGTTATACTGTAAGTGTTCTTTATGATGAGAATATGAGATCATTGGCATTTAAGCATAACCCTTCATGAGAATATGAGATCAGATGGCATTTAATCAACCCTTCTTGTATATAGGCAAATACAGTAATGTTAATGTTTGAATGCTAATGCTAACTTGCTAATGCTAGCGATCTAATGCTAGTGCTAATATCTGGTCATTGTTATACTGTAAGTGTCCTCTATGATGAGAATAAGACATCAGATGGCATTTAAGCATAACCCTTCATGAGAATATGAGATCAGATGGCATTTAATTTATCCATTCTTGTATATAGGCAAATACAGTAATGTTAATGTTTGAATGCTAATGCTAACTTGCTAATGCTAGCGATCTAATGCTAGTGCTAATATCTGGTCATTGTCATACTGTATTTGTCCTCTATGATGAGAATAAGAGATCAGATGCATTTAAGCATTTAAATATGAGATCATAACCCTTCTTGTATATGAGAAAAACAGTAATGTTAAGTTTGAATCAGATGGCTAATTAGCGATAAATGCTAGTGCTAATATCTGGTCATTGTATATAGATGAAATATGAGATCAAATACAGTAATGTTAATGTTTGAATGCTAATGCTAACTTGCTAATGCTAGCGATTTAATGCTAGTGCTAATATCTGCTCATTGTTATACTGTAAGTGTCCTCTTTAAGCTGATGGGAATATGAGATCAGATGGCATTTAAGCATAACCCTTCATGAGAATATGAGATCAGATGGCATTTAATTTACTCAATTCTTGTATATAGGCAAATGGCAGTAATGTTAATGTTTGAATGCTAATGCTAACTTTCTAATGCTAGCGATCTAATGCTTGTGCTAATATCTGCTCATTGTTATACTGTAAGTGTCTTATATGATGAGAATAAGACATCAGATGGCATTTAAGCATAACCCTTCATGAGAATATGAGATCAGATGGCATTAAAGCTTATCCATTCTTGTATATAGGCAAATCCAGTAATGTTAATGTTTGAATGCTAATGCTCACTTGCTATGCTAGCAATCTATTGCTACTGAAAATATCTAGTCATTGTTATACTGCACGTGTACTCTATGATGAGAATATGAGATCAGATGGCAATAAAGATTAACCCAACTTGTATATAATCAAATACAGTAATGTTAATGTTTCAATGCTAATGCTAACTTGCTAATGCTAGCGATCTAATGTTAGTGCTAATATTTGGTCATTGTTAAACTGTAAGTGTCCTCTATGATGAGAATAAGAGATCAGATGGCATTTAAACATAACTCTTCATGAGAATAAAACATCAGATGACATTTAATCTTATCCATTCTTGTATATAGGCAAATACAGTAATGTTAATGTCTGAATGCTAATGCTATCTTGCTAATGCTAGCAATCTAATGCTAGTGCTAATATCTGCTCATTGTCATACTGAAAGTGTACTCTATAATGAGAATATGAAATCAGATGGCAATAAAGCTTAACCCTTCATGTATATATTAAAATTAAGTAATGTTCATGTTTGAATGCTAATGCTAACTTGCTAATGCTAGTGATCTAATGCTAGTTCTAATATCTGGTCACTGTTATACTGTAAGTGTCCTTCATGATGAGAATAAGAGATCAGATGGCATTTAAGCATAACCCTTCATGAGAATATGAGATCAGATGGCTTTTAATCAACCCTTCTTGTATATAGGCAAATACAGTAATTTTAATGTTTGAATGCTAATGCTAACTTGCTAATGCTAGCGTTCTAATGCTAGTGCTAATATCTGGTCATTGTTATACTGTAAGTGTCCTCTATGATGAGAATAAGAGATCAGATGGCATTTAAACATAACTCTTCATGAGAATAAGACATCAGATGGCATTTAATCTTATCCATTCTTGTATATAGGCAAATACAGTAATGTTAATGTCTGACTGCTAATGCTAACTTGCTAATGCTAGCAATCTAATGCTAGTGCTAATATCTGCTCATTGTCATACTGTAAGTGTACTCTATAATGAGAATATGAAATCAGATGGCAATAAAAACCCTTAAATATGAACTTCTTTTATATATTAAAATAAAGTAATGTTCATGTTTGAATGCTAATGCTAACTTGCTAATGCTAGCGATCTAATGCTAGTTCTAATATCTGGTCACTGTTATACTGTAAGTTTCCTTCATGATGAGAATAAGAGATCAGATGGCATTTAAGCATAACCCTTCATGAGAATATGAGATCAGATGCCTTTTAATCAACCCTTCTTGTATATAGGCAAATAGAGGAATGTTAATGTTTGAATGCTAATGCTAACTTGCTAATACTAGCGTTCTAATGCTAGTGCTAATATCTGGTCATTGTTATACTGTAAGTGTCCTCTATGATGAGAATCAGACATCAGATGGCATTTAAGCATAACCCTTCATGAGAATATGAGAACAGATGGCATTTAAGCTTATCCATTCTTGTATATCGGCAAATAAAGTAATGTTAATGTTTGATAGCTATTGCAAACTTGCTAATGCTAGCGATCTAATGCTAGTGCTAATATCTGGTCATTGTCATACTGTATTTGTCCTCTATGATGGGAATATGAGATAAGATGGCATTTAAGCATAACCCTTCATGAGAATATGAGATCAGATGCCATTTAATTAACCCTTCTTGTATATAGGCAAATACAGTTATGTTAATGTTTAAATGCTAATGCTAACTTGCTAATGCTAGCGATCTAATGCTAGTGCTAATATCTGCTCAATGTTATACTGTAAGTGTCCTCTCTGATGGGAATATGTGATCAGATGGCATTTAAGCATAACCCTTCATGAGAATATGAGATCAGATGGCTTTTAATTAACCATTCTTGTATATAGGCAAATACAGTAATGTTAATGTTTGAATGCTAATGCTAACTTGCTAATGCTAGCGATCTAATGCTTGTGCTAATATCTGCTCATTGTTATACTGTAAGTGTCCTTTATGATGAGAATAAGACATCAGATGGCATTTAAGCATAACCCTTCATGAGAATATGAGATCAGATGGCATTAAAAGCTTAACCATTCTTGTATATAGGCAAATCCAGTAATGTTAATGTTTGAATGCTAATGCTCACTTGCTAAAGCTAGCAATCTAATGCTAGTGATAATATCTAGGCAATGTTATACTGCACGTGTACTCTATGATGAGAATATGAGATCAGATGGCAATAAAGATTAATTCAACTTGTATATATTCAAATACAGTAATGTTAATGTTTGAATGCTAATGCTATCTTGGTAATGCTAGCGATCTAATGCTAGTGCTAATATCTGGTCATTGTTAAACTGTAAATGTCCTCTATGATGAGAATAAGAGATCAGATGGCATTTAAACATAACTCTTAATGAGAATAAGACATCAGATGGCATTTAATCTTATCCATTCTTGTATATAGGCAAATACAGTAATGTTAATGTCTGAATGCTAATGCTAATTTGCTAATGCTAGCAATCTAATGCTAGTGCTAATATCTGCTCATTATCATACTGTAATTGTCCTTTTTTGATGAGAATAAGAGATCAGATGGCATTTAAGCATAACCCTTCATGAGAATATGTGATCAGATGGCTTTTAATTACCCCTTCTTGTATATAGGCAAATACAGTAATGTTAATGTTTTAAAGCTAATGCTAACTTGCTAATGCTAGCGATCTAATGCTAGTGCTAATATCTGGTCATTGTTATACTGTAAGTGTCCTCTATGATGAGAATAAGACATCAGATGGCATTTAAGGATAACCCTTCAGAAGAATATGAGATCAGATTGCATTAATGCTTATCCATTCTTGTATATAGGCAAATCCAGTAATGTTAATGTTTGAATTCTAATGCTCAATTGCTAATGCTAGCCATCTAATGCTAGTGCTAATATCTGCTCAATGTTATACTGTAAGTGTCCTCTCTGATGGGAATATGTGATCAGATGGCATTTAAGCATAACCCTTTATGAGAATATGAGATCAGATGGCTTTTAATTTATCCATTCTTGTATATAGGCAAATACAGTAATGTTAATGTTTTAAAGCTAATGCTAACTTGCTAATGCTAGCGATCTAATGCTAGTGCTAATATCTGGTCATTGTTATACTGTAAGTGTCCTCTATGATTGGAATATGAGATCAGATGACATTTAAGCATATCCCTTTATGAGAATATGAGATCAGATGTCATTTAATTAACCCTTCTTGTATATATTCAAATACAGTAATGTTAATGTTTGAATCCTAATGCTAACTTGCTAATACTAGCGATCTAATGCTATTGCTAATATCTTCTCAATGTTATACTCTAAGTGTCCTCTCTGATGGGAATATGTGATCAGATGGCATTTAAGCATAACCCTTCATGAGAATATGAGATCAGATGGCTTTTTAATTAACCCTTCTTGTAAATAGGCAAATACAGTAATGTTAATGTCTGAATGCTAATGCTAACTAGCGATCTAATGCTAGTGCTAATATCTGGTCATTGTTAAACTGTAAGTGTCCTCTATGATGAGAATAAGAGATCAGATGGCATTTAAACATATCTCTTCATGAGAATATGAGATCAGATGGCATTCAATCTTATCCTTTCTTGTATATAGACAAATACAGTAATGTTAATGTCTGAATGCTAATGCTAACTAGCGATCTAATGCTATTGCTAATATCTGCTCATTGTTAAACTGTAAGTGTCCTCTATGATGAGAATAAGAGATCAGATTGCATTAAAACATATCTCTTTATGAGAATATGAGATCAGATGTCATTCAATCTAATTTATTCTTGTATATAGGCAAATACAGTAATGTTAATGTCTGAATGCTAATGCTAACTAGCGATCTAATGCTATTGCTAATATCTGGTCATTGTTAAACTGTAAGTGTCCTCTATGATGAGAATAAGAGATCAGATGGCATTTAAACATATCTCTTCATACGAATATGAGATCAGATGGCATTCAATCTTATCCATTCTTGTATATAGGCAAATACAGTCATGTTAATGTCTGAATGCTAATGCTAACTTTTAATGCTAGCGATCTAATGCTAGTGCTAATATCTGCTCATTGTCATATTGTAAGTGTCCTCTATGATGGGAATATGAGATCAGATGGCATTTAAGCATAAACCTTCATGAGAATATGAGATCAGATGTCATTCAATCTAATCCATTCTTGTATATAGGCAAATACAGTAATGTTAATGTTGAATGAATGCTAATGCTAACTAGCGATCTAATGCTAACTTGTTAAACTAATGCTATCAGCTAAGAGATCAGATCTAATGCTAGTGCTAATATCTGCTCATTGTAATACTGTAAGTGTCCTCTATGATGAGAATAAGAGAATAAGAATATGAGATCATCCATTCTTGTATTTAGATGGCATTTAAGCTAACTTGCAATAATCTAATGCCCTGCTCATTGAATACTGAATATGATCATGATCAGACATCAGATGGCATTAAAGCATAACCCCATTATGAGATCAGATGGCATTAAAGTATCCATTCTTGTATATAGGCAAATACAGTAATGTTAATGTTTTAATGCTAATGCTTTCTTGCTAATGCTAGCGATCTAATGCTAGTGCTAATATCTGCTCAATGTTATACTGAAAGTGTACTCTCTGTTGGGAATATGAGATCAGATGGCATTTCAGCATAACCCTTCATGAGAATATGAGATCAGATGGCATTTAATTTACCCTTCTTGTATATATTCAAATACGGTAATGTTAATGTTTGATTGCTAATGCTAACTTGCTAATGCTAGCGATCTAATGCTAGTGCTAATATCTGGTCATTGTTATACTGTAAGTGTCCTTTATGATGAGAGTAAGACATCAGATGGCATTTCAGCATAACCCTGCATGAGAATATGAGATCAGATGGCATTAAAGCTTATCCATTCTTGTAGATTTGCAAATCCAGTAATGTTCATGTTTGAATGCTAATGCTCACTTGCTAATGCTTGCGATCTAATGCTAGTGCTAATATCTGGTCATTGTTAAACTTTAAGTGTCCTCAATGATGAGAATAAGAGATGAGATTGCATTTAAACATAACTCTTCTTGAGAGTATGAGATCAGATGGCATTTAATCTTATCCATTCTTGTATATAGGCAAATACAGTAATGTTAATATCTAAATGCTAATGCTAACTAGCGATCTAATGCGAGTGCTAATATCTGGTCATTGTTAAACTGTAAGTGTCCTCTATGATGAGAATAAGAGATCAGATGGCATTTAAACATATCTCTTCATGAGAGTATGAGATCAGATGGCATTCAATCTTATCCATTCTTGTATATAGGCAAATACAGTAATGTTAATGTCTGAATGCTAATGCTAACTATCGATCTAATGCTAGTGCTAATATCTGGTCATTGTTAAACTGTAAGTGTCCTCTATGATGAGAATAAGAGATCAGATGGCACTTAAACATATCTCTTCATGAGAGTATGAGATCAGATGTCATTCAATCTTATCCATTCTTGTATAGAGGCAAATACAGTAATGTTAATGTCTGAATGCTAATGCTAACTTGCTAATGCTAGCGATCTAATGCTAGTGCTAATATCTGATCATTGTCATACTGTAAGTGTCCTCTATGATCGGAATATGAGATCAGATGGCATTTAAGCATAACCCTTCATGAGAATATTAGATCAGATGGCATTTAATTTACCCTTCTTGTATATATTCAAATACTGTAATGTTAATGTTTGATTGCTAATGCTAACTTGCTAATGCTAGCGATCTACTGCTAGTGCTAATATCTGGTCATTGTTATACTGTAAGTGTCCTTTATGATGAGAATAAGAGATCAGATGGCATTTAAGCATAACCCTTCATGAGAATATGAGATCAGATGGCTTTTAATAAACCCTTCTTGTATATAGGCAAATACAGTTATGTTAATGTTTGAATGCTAATGCTAACTTGCTAATGCTAGCGATCTAATGCTAGTGCTAATATCTGTTCATTGTTATACTGTAAGTGTCCTCTATGATTAGAATAAGACATCAGATGGCATTTAAGCATAACCCTGCATGAGAATATGAGATCAGATGGCTTTTAATCTTATCCATTCTTGTATATAGGCAAATACAGTAATGTTAATGTCTGATTGCTAATGCTAACTTGCTAATGCTAGCGATCTAATGCTAGTGCTAATATCTGCTCATTGTCATACTGTAAGTGTCCTCTATTATGGGAATATGAGATCAGATGGCATTTAAGCATAACCCTTCATGAGAATATTAGATCAGATGGCATTTAATTAACCCTTCTTGTATATATTCAAATACAGTAATGTTAATGTTTGATTTCTAATGCTAACTTGCTAATGCTAGCGATCTAATGCTAGTGCTAATATCTGGTCATTGTTATACTGTAAGTGTCCTTTATGATGAGAATAAGAGATCAGATGGCATTTAAGCATAACCCTTCATGAGAATATTAGATCAGATGGCTTTAAATAAACCCTTCTTGTATATAGGCAAATACAGTAATGTTAATATCTGAATGCTAATGCTAACTAGCGATCTTGTGCTAGTGCTAACATCTGGTCATTGTTAAACTGTAAGTGTCCTCTATGATGAGAATAATAGATCAGATCGCATTAAAACATATCTCTTTATGAGAATATGAGATCAGATGGCATTAAATTTAATTTATTCTTGTATATAGGCAAATACAGTAATGTAAATGTCTGAATGCTAATGCTAACTAGCGATCTAATGCTAGTTCTAATATCTGGTCATTGTTAAACTGTAAGTGTCCTCTATGATGAGAATAAGAGATCAGATGGCATTAAAACATATCTCTTCATGAGAGTATGAGATCAGATGGCATTCAATCTTATCCATTCTTGTATATAGGCAAATACAGTAATGTTAATGTTTGAATGCTGATGCTAACTAGCGATCTGATGCTAGTGCAAATATCTAGTCATTGTTATACTGTACGTGTACTCTATGATGAGAATATGATATCAGATGGCAATAAAGATTAACCCAACTTGTATATATTCAAATACAGTAATGTTAATGTCTGAATGCTAATGCTAACTAGCTATCTAATGCTAGTGCTAATATCTGGTCATTGTTAAACTGTAAGTGTCCTCTATGATGAGAATAAGAGATCAGATGGCATTAAAACATATCTCTTTATGAGAATATGATATCAGATGGCATTCAATCTAATTTATTCTTGTATATAGGCAAATACAGTAATGTTAATGTCTGAATGCTAATGCTAACTAGCGATCTAATGCTAATGCTTATATCTGGTCATTGTTATACTGTAAGTTTCCTTTATGATGAGAAAAAGAGATCAGATGGCATTTAAGCATAACCCTTCATGAGAATATGAGATCAGATGGCTTTTAATCAACCCTTCTTGTATATAGGCAAATACAGTAATGTTAATGTTTGAATGCTAATGCTAACTTGCTAATGCTAGCGATCGAATGCTAGTGCTAATATCTGCTCAATGTAATACTGTAAGTGTCCTCTATGATGAGAATAAGACATCAGATGGCATTTAAGCATAACCCTGCATGAGAATATGAGATCAGATGGCATTAAAGCTTATCCATTCTTGTATATAGGCAAATCCAGTAATGTTAATGTTTGAATGCTAATGCTCACTTGCTAATGCTAGCAATCTAATGCTAGTGCTAATATCTAGTCATTATTATACTGTACGTGTACTCTATGATGAGAATATGAGATCTGATGGCAATAAAGATTAACCCAACTTGTATATATTCAAATACAGTAATGTTAATGTCTGAATGCTAATGCTAACTAGTGATCTAATGCCAGTGCTAATATCTGCTCATTGTAATACTGTAAGTGTCCTCTATGATGAGAGTAAGACATCAGATGGCATTTAAGCATAACCCTGCATGAGAATATGAGATCAGATGGCATTAAAGCTTATCCATTCTTGTATATAGGCAAATCCAGTAATGTTAATGTTTGAATGCTCATGCTCACTTGCTAATGCTAGCAATCTAATGCTAGTGCTAATATCTAGTCATTGTTATACTGTACGTGTACTCTATGATGAGAATATGAGATCTGATGGCAATAAAGATTAACCCAACTTGTATATATTCAAATACAGTAATGTTAATGTCTGAATGCTAATGCTAACTAGCGATCTAATGCTAGTGCTAATATCTGCTCATTGTAATACTGTAAGTGTCCTCTATGATGAGAATAAGACATCAGATGGCATTTAAGCATAACCCTGCATGAGAATATGAGATCAGTTGGCATTAAAGCTTATCCATTCTTGTAAAAAGGCAAATCCAGTAATGTTAATGTTTGAATGCTAATGCTCACTTCCTAATGCTAGCGATTTAATGCTAGTGCTAATATCTAGTCATTGTTATTCTGTATGTATACTCTATGATGAGAATATGAGATCAGATGGCATTTAAGCATAAACCTTCATGAGTATATGAGATCTGATGGCATTTAAACATAACTCTTCATGAGAGCATAAGATCAGATGGCATTTAAACTTATCCATTCTTGTATATAGGCAAATACAGTAATGTTAATGTCTGAATGCTAATGCTAACTAGCAATCTAATGCTAGTGCTAATATCTGGTAATTGTTAAACCGTAAGTGTCCTCTATGATGAGAATAAGAGATCAGATGGCATTTAAACATATCTCTTCATGAGAATATGAGATCAGATGGCATTCAATCTTATCCATTCTTGTATATAGGCAAATACAGTAATGTTAATGTCTGAATGCTAATGCTAACTTGCTAATACTAGCGATCTAATGCTAGTGCTAATATCTGCTCAATGTTATACTGAAAGTGTCCTCTCTGATGGGAATATGTGATCAGATGGCATTTAAGCATAACCCTTCATGAGAATATGAGATCAGATGGCTTTTTAATTAACCCTTCTTGTATATAGGCAAATACAGTCATGTTAATGTTTGAATGCTAATGCTAACTTGCTAATGCTAGCGATCTAATGCTAGTGCTAATATCTGTTCATTGTTATACTGTAAGTGTCCTCTATGATGAGAATAATACATCAGATGGCATTTAAGCATATCCCTTTATGAGAATATGAGATCAGATGTCATTTAATTAACCCTACTTGTATATATTCAAATACAGTAATGTTAATGTTTGATTGCTTATGCTAACTTGCTAATGCTAGCGATCTAATGCTAGTTCTAATATCTGGTCATTGTTATACTTTTAGTGTCCTTTATGATGAGAATAAGAGATCAGATGGCATTTAAGAATAAACCTTCATGAGAATATGAGATCAGATGGCTTTTAATTAACCCTTCTTGTATAATGGCAAATACAGTAATGTTAATGTTTTAATGCTAATGCTAACTTGCTAATGCTAGCGATCTAATGCTAGTGCTAATATCTGTTCATTGTTATAATGTAAGTGTCCTCTATGATGAGAATAAGACATCAGATGGCATTTAAGCATAACCCTGCATGAGAATATGAGATCAGATGGCATTTATGCTAATCCATTGTTGTATATAGGCAAATACAGTAATGTTAATGTTTGAATGCTAATGCTAACTTGCTAATTCTAGCGATCTAATGCTAGTGCTAATATCTGCCCAATGTTATACTGTAAGTGTCCTCTATGATGGGAATATGTGATCAGATGGCATTTAAGCATTACCCTTCATGAGAATATGAGATCAGATGATGTTTATAGGCAAATCCAGTAATGTTAATGTTTGAATGCTAATGCTAACTTGCTAATTCTAGCGATCTAATGCTCGTGCTAATATCTGCTCATTGTTATACTGTAAGTGTCCTCTATGATGAGAATAAGACATCAGATGGCATTTAAGGATAACCCTTCATGAGAATATGAGATCAGATGGCATTAAAGCTTATACATTCTTGTATATAGGCAAATCCAGTAATGTTAATGTTTGAATGCTAATGCTCAATTGCTAATACTAGCGATCTAATGCTAGTGCTAATATCTGCTCAATGTTATACTGTAAGTGTCCTCTCTGATGGGAATATGTGATCAGATGTCATTTAAGCATAACCCTTTATGAGAATATGAGATCAGATGGCTTTTTTATTACCCCTTCTTGTATATAGGAAAATACAATAATGTTAATGTTTGAATGCTAATGCTAACTTGCTAATGCTAGCGATCTAATGCTAGTGCTAATATCTGGTCATTGTTATACTGTAAGTGTCCTCTATGATTGGAAAATGAGATCAGATGGCATTTGAGCATAACCCTTTATGAGAATATGAGATCAGATGTCATTTAATTAACCCTTCTTGTATATATTCAAATATAGTAATATTAATGTTTGAATACTAATGCTAACTTGCTAATACTAGCGATCTAATGCTATTGCTAATATCTGCTCAATGTTATACTGTAAGTGTCCTCTCTGATGGGAATATGTGATCAGATGGCATTTAAGCATAACCCTTCATGAGAATATGAGATCAGATGGCTTTTTAATTAACCCTTTCTTTTATATAGGCAAATACAGTAATGTTAATGTTTGAATGCTAATGCTAACTTGCTAATGCTGGCGATCTAATGCTAGTGCTAATATCTGGTAATTGTTAAACTATAAGTGTCCTCTATGATGAGAATAAGAGATCAGATGGCATTTAAACATAACTCTTCATGAGAATATGAGATCAGATGGCATTTAATCTTATCCATTCTTGTATATAGGCAAATACAGTAATGTTAATGTTTGATTGCTTATGCTATCTTGCTAATGCTAGCGATATAATGCTAGTGCTAATATCTGGTCATTGTTATACTGTACGTGTACTCTATGATCAGAATATGAGATCAGATGGCAATAAAGATTAACCCAACTTCTATATATTCAAATACAGTAATGTTAATGTTTGAATGCTAATGCTAACTTGCTAATGCTAGCGATCTAATGCTAGTGATGATATCTGGTCATTGTTATACTGTTAGTGTCCTTTATGATGAGAATAAGACATCAGATGGCATTTAAGCATAACCCTTCATGAGAATATGAGATCAGATGTCATTTAATTAACCCTTCTTGTATATATTCAAATACAGTAATGTTAATGTTTGATTGCTTATGCTAACTTGCTAATGCTGGCGATCTAATGCTAGTGCTAATATCTGGTCATTGTTATACTGTAAGTGTCCTTTATGATGAGAATAAGAGATCAGATGGCATTTAAGCATAACCCTGCATGAAATATGAGATCAGATGGCATTAAAGCTTATCCATTATAGTATATAGGCAAATCCAGTAATATTAATGTTTGAATGCTAATGCTCAATTGCTAATGCTAGCGATCTAATGCTAGTGCTAATATCTGCCCAATGTTATACTGTAAGTGTCCTCTATGATGGGAATATGTGATCAGATGGCATTTAAGCATAACCCTTCATGAGAATATGAGATCAGATGACTTTTAATTAACACATCTTGTATATAGGCATATACAGTAATGTTAATGTTTGAATGCTAATGCTAACTTGCTAATGCTAGCGATCTAATGCTAGTGCTAATATCTGGTCATTGTTATACTGTTAGTGTCCTTTATGATGAGAATAAGACATCAGATTTCATTTAAGCATAACCCTTTATGAGAATATGAGATCAGATGTCATTTAATTAACCCATCTTGTATATATTCAAATACAGTAATGTTAATGTTTGAATGCTAATGCTAACTTGCTAATACTAGCTATCTAATGCTATTGCTAATACCTGCTCAATGTTATACTGTAAGTGTCCTCTCTGATGGGAATATGTGATCAGATGGCATTTAAGCATAACCCTTCATGAGAATATGAGATCAGATGGCTTTTTAATTAACCCTTCTTGTATACAGCCAAATACAGTCATGTTAATTTTTGAATGCTAATGCTAACTTGCTAATACTAGCGATCTAATGCTAGTGCTAATATCTGGTCATTGTTATACTGTAAGTGTCCTCTATGATTGGAATATGAGATCATATGGCATTTAAGCATAACCCTTCATGAGAATATGAGATCAGATGGCTTTTAATTAACCCTTCTTGTATAATGGCAAATACAGTCATGTTAATGTTTGAATGCTAATGCTAACTTGCTAATGCTAGCGATCTAATGCTAGTGCTAATATCTGTTTATTGTTTTACTGTAAGTGTCCTCTATGATGAGAATAAGACATCAGATGGCATTTAAGCATAACCCTTTATGAGAATATGAGATCAGATGTCATTTAATTAACCCTATTTGTATATATTCAAATACAGTAATGTTAATGTTTGATTGCTTATGCTAACTTGCTAATGCTAGCGATCTAATGCTAGTGCTAATATCTGGTCATTGTTATACTGTAAGTGTCCTTTATGATGAGAATAAGACATCAGATGTCATTTAAGCATAACCCTGCATGAGAATATGAGATCAGATGGCATTTATTCTTATCCATTGTTGTTTTTAGGCAAATAAAGTAATGTTAATGTTTGAATGCTAATGCTAACTTGCTAATGCTAGCGATCTAATGCTAGTGCTAACATCTGGTCATTGTTATACTGTAAGTGTCCTCTATGATTGGAATATGTGATCAGATGGCATTAAAGCATAACCCTTCATGAGAATATGAGATCAGATGGCTTTTAAATAACCCTTTCTTAGATAATGGCAAATACAGTAATGTTAATGTTTGAATGCTAATGCTAACTTGCTAATGCTAGCGATCTAATGCTAGTGCTAATATCTGTTCATTGTTATACTGTAAGTGTCCTCTATGATGAGAATAAGACATCATATGGCATTTAAGCATAACCCTGCATGAGAATATGAGATCAGATGGCATTTATGCTTATCCATTGTTGTATATAGGCAAATACAGTAATGTTAATGTTTGAATGCTAATGCTCAATTGCTAATGCTAGCGATCTAATGCTAGTGCTATTATCTGCCCAATGTTATACTGTAAGTGTCCTCTATGATGGGAATATGTGATCAGATGGCATTTAAGCATAACCCTTCATGAGAATATGAGATCAGTTGACCATTTATATATGGCAAATACGGTAATGTTAATGTTTGAATGCTAATGCTAACTTGATAATGCTAGCGATCTAATGCTCGTGCTAATATCTGCTCATTGTTATACTGTAAGTGTCCTCTATGATGAGAATAAGACATCAGATGGCATTTAAGGATAACCCTTCATAAGAATATGAGATCAGATTGCATTAATGCTTATCCATTCTTGTATATAGGCAAATCCAGTAATGTTAATGTTTGAATTCTAATGCTCAATTGCTAATGCTAGCCATCTAATGCTAGTGCTAATATCTGCTCAATGTTATACTGTAAGTGTCCTCTCTGATGGGAATATGTGATCAGATGGCATTTAAGCATAACCCTTTATGAGAATATGAGATCAGATGGCTTTTAATTACCCCTTCTTGTATATAGGCAAATACAGTAATGTTAATGTTTTAAAGCTAATGCTAACTTGCTAATGCTAGCGATCTAATGCTAGTGCTAATATCTGGTCATTGTTATACTGTAAGTGTCCTCTATGATTGGAATATGAGATCAGATGACATTTAAGCATATCCCTTTATGAGAATATGAGATCAGATGTCATTTAATTAACCCTTCTTGTATATATTCAAATACAGTAATGTTAATGTTTGAATCCTAATGCTAACTTGCTAATACTAGCGATCTAATGCTATTGCTAATATCTTCTCAATGTTATACTCCAAGTGTCCTCTCTGATGGGAATATGTGATCAGATGGCATTTAAGCATAACCCTTCATGAGAATATGAGATGGCTTTTTAATTAACCCTTTTGTAAATAAATACAGTAATGTTAATGTTTGAATTGCTAATACTGTAATCAGAATAATGTTAATGAGCGATCTAATGCTAATGCTAATATCTGCTAATTGTTAAACTCTAATGTCCTGCTATGAGAATAAGAGATCTGGTCATTTCATTAAATTTGAGAAGATGGCATTTAATCCCATTCTTGATATGCAATATCCAGAATGGCATTTAATGCTAGCGATAAATGAATCAATATCTGGTTTGTTATAGATCAGATCAGAATTTAATCTTTTCCATTAACTTTTCTATATATTCAAATAAAGTAATGTTAATGTTTGAATGCTAATGCTAACTTGCTAATGCTAGCGATCTAATGCTAGTGCTAATATCTGGTCATTGTTATACTGTAAGTGTCCTTTGATGGGAGAATAAGTGATCAGATGGCATTTAAGCATAACCCTTCATGAGAATATGAGATCAGATGGCCCTTTTGTAATATTCAAATACAGTTCTTGATTGCTTATACTAACTATAATGCTAATCTAATGCTAATGTTAATTGTTTGAATGCTAATGCTCAGATAAACTGGCATTTAAGCAAAACCTTCATGAGAATATGAGTTCAGATGGCTTTTAATTTATCTAATGCTAAATACAGCTAATATCTGCTCATTGTTAAACTCTAATGCTCGTGCTAATATCTCCATTGTTATACTTGAAGTGTCCTGATGAGAATAAGAAATCAGATGGCATTTAAGCATAACCCTTTATGAGAATATGAGTTCAGATGGCATTTATACTTATCCATTGTTGTATATAGGCAAATACAGTAATGTTAATGTTTGAATGCTAATGCTAATCTGCAATAATGTATAATGCTTGATCTGCTCATTGTAATACTGTTGCTAATGAGAATAAGACATCTAATGGCATTTAAGCATATCTGGAGAATTTTATCACTGGCATTAAAAATCTGTCCATTCTTGTGATACAGTAATGTTAATGTTTAAATGCTAATCAGAATACTGGCATTTAATGCTATTGCTAATATCTGCTCAATGTTTTACTGTAAGTGTCCTCTCTGATGGGAATATGTGATCAGATGGCATTTAATAACCCTTCATGAGAAATTCAGATGGCATTTATTCTTATCCATTGTTGTATATAGGCAAATACAGTAATGTTAATGTTTGAATGCTAATGCTAACTTGCTAATGCTAGCGATCTAATGCTAGTGCTAATATCTAAATGTTATGAGGTAAGTGTCCTCTATGATGGGAATATGTGATCAGATGGCATTTAAACATAACCCTTCATGAGAATATGAGATCAGATGAAATTAGCCTTTTAGGCAAATACAGTAATGTTAATGTTTGAATGCTAATGCTAACTTGCTAATTCTAGCGATTTAATGCTCGTGCTAATATCTGCTCATTGTTATACTGTAAGTGTCCTCTATGATGAGAATAAGACATCAGATGGCATTTAAGGATAACCCTTCATGAGAATATGAGATCAGATGGCATTAAAGCTTATCCATTCTTGTATATAGGCAAATCCAGTAATGTTAATGTTTGAATGCTAATGCTCAATTGCTAATGTCAGCGATCTAATGCTAGTGCTAATATCTGCTCAATGTTAAACTGTAAGTGTCCTCTCTGATGGGAATATGTGATCAGATGCCATTTAAGCATAACCCTTTATGAGAATATGAGATCAGATGGCTTTTATTTAACCCTTCTTGTATATAGGCAAATACAGTAATGTTAATGTTTGAATGCTAATGCTAACTTGCTAATGCTAGCGATCTAATGCTAGTGCTAATATCTGGTCATTGTTATACTGTAAGTGTCCTCTATGATTGGATTATGCGATCAGATGGCATTTAAGCATAACCCTTTATGAGAATATGAGATCAGATGTCATTTAATTAACCCTTCTTGTATATATTCAAATTCAGTAATGTTAATGTTTGAATGCTAATGCTAACTTGCTAATACTAGCGATCTAATGCTATTGCTAATATCTGCTCAATGTTATACTGTAAGTGTCCTCTCTGATGGGAATATGTGATCAGATGGCATTTAAGCATAACCCTTCATGAGAATATGAGATCAGATGGCTTTTTAATTAACCCTTTTTGTATATAGGCAAATGCAGTTATGTTAATGTTTGAATGCTAATGCTAACTTGCTAATGCTAGCGATCTAATGCTAGTGCTAATATCTGGTCATTGTTAAACTGTAAGTGTCCTCTATGATGAGAATAAGAGATCAGATGGCATTTAAACATAACTCTTCATGAGAATATGAGATCAGATGGCATTTAATCTTATCCATTCTTATATATAGGCAAATACAGTAATGTTAATGTTTGAATGCTAATGCTCACTTGCTAATGCTAGCGATATAATGCTAGTGCTAAAATCTGGTCATTGTTATACTGTACGTGTACTCTATGATCAGAATATGAGATCAGATGGCAATTAAGATTAACCCAACTTCTATATATTCAGATACAGTAATGTTAATGTTTGAATGCTAATGCTAACTTGCTAATGCTAGCGATCGAATGCTAGTGCTAATATCTGGTCATTGTTATACTGTAAGTGTCCTTTATGATGAGAATAAGAGATCAGATGGCATTTAAGCATCACCCTTCAAGAGAATATTAGATCAGATGGCATTTAATTAACCCTTCTTGTATATATTCAAATACAGTAATGTTAATGTTTGAATGCTAATGCTAACTTGCTATTGCTAGCGATTTAATGCTAGTGCTAATATCTGTTCATTGTTATACTGTAAGTGTCCTCTATGATGAGAATAAGACATCAGATGGCATTTAAGCATAACCCTGCATGAGAATATGAGATCAGATGTCATTTAATGAACCCTTCTTGTATATATTCAAATCCAGTAATGTTAATGTTTGATTGCTTATGCTAACTTGCTAATGCTAGCGATCTAATGCTATTTAAGCTAATATCTGCTCAATGTTATACTGTATCCATGTCCTCTCTGATGGGAATATGTTTGATCAGATGGCATTTAAGCATAACCCTTTTATGAGAATATGGAATATGTGATCAGATGGCATTTAAGCTTTTATGAGAATTACCCTTCTTGTATATAGGCAAATACAGCAATGTTAATGTTTGAATGCTAATGCTAACTTGCTAATGCTAGCGACCTAAGGCTAGTGCTAATATCTGTTTATTGTTTTACTGTAAGTGTCCTCTATGATGAGAATAAGACATCAGATTGCAATTAAGCATAACCCTTTATGAGAATATGAGATCAGATGTCATTTAATTAACCCTACTTGTATATATTCAAATACAGTAATGTTAATGTTTGATTGCTTATGCTAACTTGCTAATGCTAGCGATCTAATGCTAGTGCTAATATCTGGTCATTGTTATACTGTAAGTGTCCTTTATGATGAGAATAAGACATCAGATGGCATTTAAGCATAACCCTGCATGAGAATATGAGATCAGATGTCATTTATTCTTATCCATTGTTGTTTTTAGCCAAATAAAGTAATGTTAATATTTGAATGCTAATGCTAACTTGCTAATGCTAGCGATCTAATGCTAGTGCTAATATCTGGTCATTGTTATACTGTAAGTGTCCTCTATGATTGGAATATGTGATCAGATGGCATTTAAGCATAACCCTTTATGAGAATATGAGATCAGATGTCATTAAATTAACCCTTCTTGTATATATTCAAATACAGTAATGTTAATGTTTGAATACTAATGCTAACTTGCTAATACTAGCGATCTAATGCTATTGCTAATATCTGCTCAATGTTATACTGTAAGTGTCCTCTCTGATGGGAATATGTGATCAGATGGCATTTAAGCATAACCCTTCATGAGAATATGAGATCAGATGGCTTTTTAATTAACCCTTCTTGTATATAGGCAAATACAGTAATGTTAATGTTTGATTGCTTATGCTAACTTGCTAATGCTAGCGATCTAATGCTAGTGCTACTATCTGGTCATTGTTAAACTGTAAGTGTCCTCTATGATGAGAATAAGAGATCAGATGGCATTTAAACATAAATCTTCATGAGAATATGAGATCAGATGGCATTTAATCTTATCCATTCTTGTATATAGGCAAATACAGTAATGTTAATGTTTGAATGATAATGCTCACTTGCTAATGCTAGCGATATAATGCTAGTGCTAATATCTGGTCTTGTTATACTGTACGTGTACTCTATGATCAGAATATGAGATCAGATGGCAATAAAGATTAACCCAACTTCTATATATTCAAATACAGTAATGTTAATGTTTGAATGCTAATGCTAACTTGCTAATGCTAGCGAGCTAATGCTAGTGCTAATATCTGGTCATTGTTATACTGTAAGTGTCCTTTATGATGAGAATAAGACATCAAATGGCATTTAAGCATAACCCTTCATGAGACTATGAGATCAGATGTCATTTAATTAACCCTTCTTGTATATATTCAAATACAGTAATGTTAATGTTTGATTCCTTATGCTAACTTGCTAATGCTAGCGATGTAATGCTAGTGCTAATATCTGGTCATTGTTATACTGTAAGTGTCCTTTATGATGAGAATAAGAGATCAGATGGCATTTAAGCATAACCCTTCATGGGAATATGAGATCAGATGGCTTTTAATTAACCCTTCTTGTATAATGGCAAATACAGTAATGTTAATGTTTGAATGCTAATGCTAACTTGCGAATGCTAGCGATCTAATGCTAGTGCTAATATCTGTTCATTGTTATACTGTAAGTGTCCTCTATGATGAGAATAAGGCATCAGATGGCATTTAAGGATAACCCTTCATGAGAATATGAGATCAGATGGCATTAAAGCTTATCCATTCTTGTATACAGGCAAATCCAGTAATATTAATGTTTGATTGCTAATGCTCAATTGCTAATGCTAGCGATCTAATGCTAGTGCTAATATCTGCTCAATGTTATTCTGTAAGTGTCCTCTCTGATGGGAATATGTGATCAGATGGCATTTAAGCATCACCCTTTATGAGAATATGAGATCAGATGACTTTTAATTACCCCTTCTTGTATAAAGGCAAATACAGTAATGTTAATGTTTGAATGCTAATGCTAACTTGCTAATGCTTGCGATCTTATGTTAGTGCTAATATCTGGTCATTGTTATACTGAAAGTGTCCTCTATGATTGGAATATGAAATCAGATGGCGTTTAAGCATAACCCTTCATGAGAATATGAGATCAGATGTCATTGAATTAACCCTTCTTATATATATTCAAATACAGTAATGTTAATGTTTGAATGCTAATGCTTACTTGCTAATACTAGCGATCTAATGCTAGTGCTAATATCTGCTCAATGTTATACTGTAAGTCTCCTCTCTGATGGGAATATGTGATCAGATGGCATTTAAGCATAACCCTTTATGAGAATATGAGATCAGATGTCATTTAATTAACCCTTCTTGTATATATTCAAATACAGTAATATTAATGTTTGAATACTAATGCTAACTTGCTAATACTATCGTTCTAATGCTAGTGCTAATATCTGGTCATTGTTATACTGTAAGTGTCCTTTATGATGAGAATAAGAGATCAGATGGCATTTAAGCATAACCCTTCATGAGAATATGAGATCAGATGGCATTTAATCTTATCCATTCTTGTATATAGGCAAATACAGTAATGTTAATGTTTGATTGCTTATGCTAACTTGCTAATGCTAGCGATATAATGCTAGTGCTAATATCTGGTCATTGTTATACTGTACGTGTAATCTATGATCAGAATATGAGATCATATGGCAATAAAGATTAACCCAACTTCTATATATTCAAATACAGTAATGTTAATGTTTGAATGCTAATGCTAACTTGCTAATGCTAGCGATCTAATGCTAGTGCTAATATCTGGTCATTGTTATACTGTAAGTGTCCTTTATGATGAGAATAAGACATCAGATGGCATTTAAGCATAACCCTTCATGAGAATATGAGATCAGATGTCATTTAATTAACCCTTCTTGTATATATTCAAATACAGTAATGTTAATGTTTGATTGCTTATGCTAACTTGCTAATTCTAGCGAT
Organism: Gymnothorax javanicus; assembly: GCA_029692085.1. Lineage (NCBI taxonomy): Eukaryota > Metazoa > Chordata > Actinopteri > Anguilliformes > Muraenidae > Gymnothorax > Gymnothorax javanicus. The sequence goes on along the minus strand of CM056197.1, from coordinate 23,623,127 downwards.
CTAATGCTAGTGCTAATATCTGGTCATTGTTATACTGTAAGTGTCCTTTATGATGAGAATAAGAGATCAGATGGCATTTAAGCATAACCCTTCTTGAGAATATGAGATCAGATGGCTTTTAATTAACCCTTCTTGTATATAGGCAAAAACAGTAATGTTAATGTTTGAATGCTAATGCTAACTTGCTAATGCTAGCGATATGATGCTAGTGCTAATATCTGGTCATTGTTATACTGTAAGTGTCCTCTATGATGAGAATAAGGCATCAGATGGCATTTAAGCATAACCCTTCATGAGAATATGAGATCAGATGGCATTTAATTAATCCATTCTTGTATATTCAAATACAAATAATGTAATGTTTGAATGTTTGATTGCTAATGCTCAAAAAGCTTGCTAATATCTAGCGATATAATGCTAAATGCTAATATCTGATCAATGTTCAGATGGCATTTTAAGTGTCCTCCTTTATGAGAATATGAGATCAGATGCAATAAAGCATATAACCAGTAATGAGAATATTTGAATGCTAATGCAGAATGCTAATGCTTTTTATGTTAGTGCTAATATCTGGTCATTGTTATACTGAAAGTGTCCTTATGATAGAATATGAAATACATGTTTAATGTTTCATGAGAATATGAATCAGATGTCATTGAATTATACTTAAATGTTAATGTTTGAATGCTAAACTAGCGATCTAATGCTAGTGCTAATATCTGCTCAATGTTATACTGTAAGTGTCCTCTCTGATGGAATATGTGATCAGATGGCATTTAAGCATAACCCTTCATTGTTATGAGAATATGAGATCAGATGTCATTTAATTAACCCTTCTTGTATATATTCAAATACAGTAATGTTAATGTTTGAATGCTAATGCTAACTTGCTAATACTAGCGATCTAATGCTAGTGCTAATATCTGGTCATTGTTATACTGTAAGTGTCCTCTATGATGAGAATATGAAATCAGATGGCATTTAAGCATAACCCTTCATGAGAATATGAGATCAGATGGCATTTAATTAACCCTTCTTGTATATAGGCAAATACAGTAATGTTAATGTTTGAATGCTAATGCTAACTTGCTAATGCTAGCGATATAATGCTAGTGCTAATATCTGGTCATTGTTATACTGTAAGTGTCCTCTATGATGAGAATATGATCAGATGGCATTTAAGCATAACCCTTTATGAGAATATGAGATCAGATGTCATTTAATTAACCCTTCTTGTATATATTCAAATACAGTAATGTTAATGTTTGAATGCTAATGCTAACTTGCTAATATCTGGTCATTGTTATACTGTAAGTGTCCTTTCTAATGCTAGATGGCATTTAAGCATAACTAATATGAGATCTGATGTCATTTAATTAACCCTTCTTGTTATATTCTGTAATGTTAATGTTTGATTCTTATGCTAACTTGCTGGATCTAATGCTAGTGCTAATATCTGGTCATTGTTATACTGTAAGTGACAGATGGCATTTAAGCATAACCCTGATGAGAATATGAGATCAGATGGCATTTAAGCATAACCCTTCTTGCTAATGAGAATATGAGATCAGATGGCTTTTAATTAAATATTCATTGTATATAGGCAAATACAAATAATGTTAATGTTTGAATGCTAATGCTAACTTGCTAATGCTAGCGATCTAATGCTAGTGCTAATATCTGGTCATTGTTATACTGTAAGTGTCCTCTATGATGAGAATAAGAAATCAGATGGCATTTAAGCATAACCCTTCATGAGAATATGAGATCAGATGTCATTTAATTAACCCTTCTTGTATATATTCAAATACAGTAATGTTAATGTTTGAATGCTAATGCTAACTTGCTAATACTAGCGATCTAATGCTAGTGCTAATATCTGGTCAATGTTATACTGTAAGTGTCTGATGGAAATCTATGATGAGAATAACCCTTCATGAGATCAGATGGCATTTAAGCATAACCCTTCATGAGAATATGAGATCAGATGGCTTTTAATTAACCCTTCTTGTATATAGGCAAAATACAGTAATGTTAATGTTTGAATGCTAATGCTAACTTGCTAATGCTAGCGATCTAATGCTAGTGCTAATATCTGGTCATTGTTATACTGTAAGTGTCCTCTATGATGAGAATAAGAAATCAGATGGCATTTAAGCATAACCCTTCATGAGAATATGAGATCAGATGTCATTTAATTAACCCTTCTTGTATATATTCAAATACAGTAATGTTAATGTTTGAATGCTAATGCTAACTTGCTAATGCTAGCGATCTAATGCTAGTGCTAATATCTGCTCAATGTTATACTGTAAGTGTCCTCTCTGATGGGAATATGTGATCAGATGGCATTTAAGCATAACCCTTCATGAGAATATGAGATCAGATGGCTATTTAATTAACCCTTCTTGTATATAGGCAAATACAATCATGTTAATGTTTGAATGCTAATGCTAACTTGCTAATGTTAGCGATCTAATGCTAGTGCTAATATCTGGTCATTGTTATACTGTAAAGTGTCCTCTATGATGAGAATATGAAATCAGATGGCATTTAAGCATAACCCTTTCATGAGAATATGAGATCAGATGTCATTTAATTAACCCTTCTTGTATATATTCAAATACAGTAATGTTAATGTTTGAATGCTAATGCTAACTTGCTAATGCTAGCGATCTAATGCTAGTGCTAATATCTGCTCATTGTTATACTGTAAGTGTCCTCTATGATGAGAATAAGACATCAGATGGCATTTAAGCATAACCCTTCATGAGAATATGAGATCAGATGGCATTTTAATTAACCCTTCTTGTATATATTCAAATACAGTAATGTTAATGTTTGAATGCTAATGCTAACTTGCTAATGCTAGCGATCTAATGCTAGTGCTAATATCTGGTCATTGTTATACTGTAAGTGTCCTCTATGATGAGAATAAGAGATCAGATGGCATTTAAGCATAACCCTTTATGAGAATATGAGATCAGATGGCATTTAATTAACCCATCTTGTATATATTCAAATACAGTAATGTTAATGTTTGAATTGCTTATGCTAACTTGCTAATGCTAGCGATCTAATGCTAGTGCTAATATCTGGTCATTGTTATACTGTAAGTGTCCTCTATGATGAGAATATGAGATCAGATGGCATTTAAGCATAACCCTTCATGAGAATATGAGATCAGATGTCATTTAATTAACCCTTCTTGTATATATTCAAATACAGTAATGTTAATGTTTGAATGCTAATGCTAACTTGCTAATACTAGCGATCTAATGCTAGTGCTAATATCTGGTCATTGTTATACTGTAAGTGTCCTTTATGATGAGAATAAGACATCAGATGGCATTTAAGCATAACCCTTCATGAGAATATGAGATCAGATGTCATTTAATTAACCCTTCTTGTATATATTCAAATACAGTAATGTTAATGTTTGAATGCTAATGCTAACTTGCTAATGCTAGCGATCTAATGCTAGTGCTAATATCTGGTCATTGTTATACTGTAAGTGTCCTTTATGATGAGAATAAGACATCAGATGGCATTTAAGCATAACCCTTCATGAGAATATGAGATCAGATGTCATTTAATTAACCCTTCTTGTATATATTCAAATACAGTAATGTTAATGTTTGATTGCTTATGCTAACTTGCTAATGCTAGCGATCTAATGCTAGTGCTAATATCTGGTCATTGTTATACTGTAAGTGTCCTTTATGATGAGAATAAGAGATCAGATGGCATTTAAGCATAACCCTTCATGAGAATATGAGATCAGATGGCATTTAATCTCATCCATTCTTGTATATAGGCAAATACAGTAATGTTAATGTTTGAATGCTAATGCTAACTTGCTAATGCTAGCGATCTAATGCTAGTGCTAATATCTGGTCATTGTTATACTGTAAGTGTCCTTTATGATGAGAATAAGAGATCAGATGGCATTTAAGCATAACCCTTCATGAGAATATGAGATCAGATGGCATTTAATTAACCCTTCTTGTATATAGGCAAATACAGTAATGTTAATGTTTGATTGCTAATGCTAACTTGCTAATGCTAGCGATATAATGCTAGTGCTAATATCTGGTCATTGTTATACTGTAAGTGTCCTCTATGATGGAAATAAGAGATCAGATGGCATTTAAGCATAACCCTTCATGAGAATATGAGATCAGATGGCATTTAATTAACCCTTCTTGTATATAGGCAAATACAGTAATGTTAATGTTTGAATGCTAATGCTAACTTGCTAATGCTAGCGATCTTGATGCTAATGCTAATATCTGGTCATTGTTATACTGCTGTCCTCTATGATTGGAATATGAAATCAGATGGCATTTAAGCATAACCCTTCATGAGAATATGAGATCAGATGTCATTTAATTAACCCTTCTTGTATATATGAGATCAAATCAAATACAGTAATGTTAATGTTTGAATGCTAATGCTAACTTGCTAATGCTAGCGATCTAATGCTAGTGCTAATATCTGCTCATTGTTATACTGTAAGTGTCCTCTATGATGAGAATAAGACATCAGATGGCATTTAAGCATAACCCTTCATGAGAATATGAGATCAGATGGCATTTAATTAACCCTTCTTGTATATATTCAAATACAGTAATGTTAATGTTTGAATGCTAATGCTAACTTGCTAATGCTAGCGATCTAATGCTAGTGCTAATATCTGTTCATTGTTATACTGTAAGTGTCCTCTATGATGAGAATAAGACATCAGATGGCATTTAAGCATAACCCTTTATGAGAATATGAGATCAGATGTCATTTAATTAACCCTTCTTGTATATATTCAAATACAGTAATGTTAATGTTTGAATGCTTATGCTAACTTGCTAATACTAGCGATCTAATGCTAGTGCTAATATCTGGTCATTGTTATACTGTAAGTGTCCTTTCTGATGATGGAATATGAGATCAGATGGCATTTAAGCATAACCCTTTATGAGAATATGAGATCAGATGTCATTTAATTAACCCTTCTTGTATATATTCAAATACAGTAATGTTAATGTTTGAATGCTAATACTAACTTGCTAATACTAGCGATCTAATGCTAGTGCTAATATCTGTTCATTGTTATACTGTAAGTGTCCTCTATGATGACAATAAGACATCAGATGGCATTTAAGCATAACCCTGAATGAGAATATGAGATCAGATGTCATTTAATTAACCCTTCTTGTATATATTCAAATACAGTAATGTTAATGTTTGAATGCTAATGCTAACTTGCTAATACTAGCGATCTAATGCTAGTGCTAATATCTGCTCAATGTTATACTGTAAGTGTCCTCTCTGATGATGACAATATGTGATCAGATGGCATTTAAGCATAACCCTTCATGAGAATATGAGATCAGATGGCTTTTTAATTAACCCTTCTTGTATATAGGCAAATACAGTAATGTTAATGTTTGAATGCTAATGCTAACTTGCTAATGCTAGCTATCTTATGCTAGTGCTAATATCTGGTCATTGTTATACTGTAAGTGTCCTTTATGATGAGAATAAGAGATCAGATGGCATTTAAGCATAACCCTTCATGAGAATATGAGATCAGATGGCATTTAATCTTATCCATTCTTGTATATATTCAAATACAGTAATGTTAATGTTTGAATGCTAATGCTAACTTGCTAATGCTAGCGATCTAATGCTAGTGCTAATATCTGGTCATTGTTTTACTGTAAGTGTCCTTTATGATGAGAATAAGAGATCAGATGGCATTTAAGCATAACCCTTCATGAGAATATGAGATCAGATGGCATTTAATTTATCCATTCTTGTATATAGGCAAATACAGTAATGTTAATGTTTGAATGCTAATGCTAACTTGCTAATGCTAGCGATCTAATGCTAGTGCTAATATCTGCTCAATGTTTTACTGTAAGTGTCCTTATGATGAGAATAAGAGAAATCAGTAATGGCAATTTGAATGCTATAACCCTTCTAATGCTAGATATCTGCTCAGAATATGAGATCAGATGGCAATAAAGCTTAACCCTTCTTGTATATATTCAAATAAAGTAATGTTAATGTTTGAATGCTAATGCTAACTTGCTAATGATAACGATCTTATGCTAGTGCTAATATCTGGTCATTGTTATACTGTTAGTGTCCTTTATGATGAGAATAAGAGATCAGATGGCATTTAAGCATAACCCTTCTTGAGAATATGAGATCAGATGGCTTTTAATCAACCCTTCTTGTATATAGGCAAATACAGTAATGTTAATGTTTGAATGCTAATGCTAACTTGCTAATGCTAGCGAACTAATGCTAGTGCTAATATCTGCTCAATGTTATACTGTAAGTCTTCTCTGATGGGAATATCAGATCAGATGGCATTTAAGCATAACCCTTCATGAGAATATGAGATTAGATGGCTTTTAAATAACCCTTCTTGTATAAAGGAAATACAGTAATGTTAATGTTTGAATGCTAATGCTAACTTGCTAATGCTAGCGATCTAATGCTAGTGCTAATATCTGTTCATTGTTATACTGTAAGTGTACTGTATGATGTAAATAAGACATCAGATGGCATTTAAGCATAACCATGCATGAGAATATGAGATCAATGGCATTTATGCTTATCCATTGTTGTATATCGGCAAATACAATAATATTAATGTTTGAATGCTAATGCTAACCTGCTAATGCTAGCGATATAATGCTAGTGCTAATATCTGTTCATTGTTATACTGCAAGTGTACTCTATGATGTGAATAAGACATCAGATGGCATTTAAGCATAACCCTGCATGAGAATATGAGATCAGATGGTTTTGAATTACCCCTTCTTGTATATAGGCAAATACAGTAATGATAATGTTTGAATGCTAATGCTAACCTGCTAATGCTAGCGATCTAATGCTTTTTGCTAATATCTGCTCATTGTTATACTGTAAGTGTCCTCTATGATGAGAATAAGACATCAGATGGCATTTCAGCATAACCCTTCATGAGCATATGAGATCAGATGGCATTAAATCTTATCGATTCTTGTATATAGGCAAATCCAGTAATGTTAATGTTTGAATGCTAATGCTCATTTTCTAATGCTAGCGATATAATGCTAGTGCTACTATCTGGTCATTTTTATACTGTACGTGTACTCTATGATTAGAATATGAGATCAGATGGCAATAAAGATTAACCCAACTTCTATATATTCAAATACAGTAATGTTAATGTTTGAATGCTAATGCTAACTTGCTAATGCTAGCGATCTAATGCTAGTGCTAATATCTGGTCATTGTTAAACTGTAAGTGTCCTCTATGATGAGAATAAGAGATCAGATGGCATTTAAACATAACCCTTCATGAGAATATGAGATCAGATGGCATTTAATCTCATCCATTATTGTATATAGGCAAATACAGTAATGTTCATGTCTAAATGCTAATGCTAACTTGCTAATGCTAGCGATCTAATGCTAGTGCTAATATCTGCTCATTATCATACTCTAAGTGTACTCTATGATGAGAATATGAGATCAGATGGCAATTAAGCTTAACCCTTCTTGTATATATTCAAATAAAGTAATGTTAATGTTTGAATCCTAATGCTAACTTGCTAATGACAACGATCTTATGCTAGTGCTAATATCTGGTCATTGTTATACTGTAAGTGTCCTTTATGATGAGAATAAGAGATCAGATGGCATTTAAGCATAACCCTTCATGAGAATATGAGATCAGATGGCTTTTAATCAACCCTTCTTGTATATAGGCAAATACAGTAATGTTAATGTTTGAATGCTAATGCTAATTTGCTAATGCTAGCGATCTAATGCTAGTGCTAATATCTGCTCAATGTTTAACTGTAAGTGTCCTCTCTGATTGGAATATGTGATCAGATGGCATTTAAGCATAACCCTTCATGAGAATATGAGATCAGATGGCTTTTAATCAACCCTTCTTGTACATAGGCAAATACAGAAATGTTAAATTTTGAATGCTAATGCTCACTTGCAAATGCTAGCGATCTAATGCTTGTGCTAATATCTGCTCAATGTTATACTGTAAGTCTTCTCTGATGGGAATATCAGATCAGATGGCATTTAAGCATAACCCGTCATGAGAATATGAGATCAGATGGCTTTTAATTAACCCTTCTTGTATATAGGCAAATATAGTAATGTTAATGTTTGAATGCTAATGCTAACTTGCTAATGCTAGCGATCTAATGCTAGTGCTAATATCTGGTCATTGTCATACTGTAAGTGACCTCTATGATGAGAATAAGACATCGGATGGCATTTAAGCATAACCCTTCATGAGAATATGAGATCAGATGTCATTTATTTAACCCATCTTGTATATATTTAAATACAGTAATGTTAATGTTTGATTGCTAATGCTAACTTGCTAATGCTGGCGATCTAATGCTAGTGCTAATATCTGTTCATTGTTATACTGTAAGTGTACTCTATGATGTGAATAAGACATCAGATGGCATTTAAGCATAACCCTGCATGAGAATATGAGATCAGATGGCATTTATGCTTATCCTTTGTTGTATATCGGCAAATACAGTAATGTTAATGTTTGAATGCTAATGCTAACCTGCTAATGCTAGCGATATAATGCTAGTGCTAATATCTGCTCATTGTAATACTGTAAGTGTCCTCTATGATGAGAATAAGACATCAGATTGCATTTAAGCATAACCCTGCATGAGAATATGAGATCAGATGGCATTAAAGCTTATCCATTCTTGTATATAGGCAAATACAGTAATGTTAATGTTTGAATGCTAATGCTAACTTGCTACTGCTAGCGATCTAATGCTAGTCCTAATATCTGCTCAATGTTATACTGTAAGTGTCCTCTCTGATGGGAATATGTGATCAGATGGCATTTAAGCATATCCCTTTATGAGAATATGAGATCAGATGGTTTTGAATTACCCCTTCTTGTATATAGGCAAATACAGTAATGTTAATGTTTGAATGCTAATGCTAACTCGCTAATGTTAGCGATCTAATGCTTATTGCTAATATATGCTCATTGTTATACTGTAAGTGTCCTCTATGATGAGAATAAAACATCAGATGGCATTTAAGGATAACCCTTCATGAGAATATGAGATCAGATGGCATTAAATATTATCCATTCTTGTAAAAGGCAAATCCAGTAATGTTAATGTTTGAATGCTATTGCTCACTTTCTAATGCTAGCGATATAATGCTAGTGCTACTATCTGGTCATTGTTATGCTGTACGCGTGTACTCTACGTTCAGAATATGAGATCAGATGGAAATAAAGATTAACCCAACTTCTATATATTCAAATACAGTAATGTTATTGTTTGAATGCTATTGCTAACTTGCTAATGCTAGCGATCTAATGCTAGTGCTAATATCTGCTCATTGTCATACTCTAAGTGTACTTTATGATGAGAATATAAGATCAGCTGGCAATAAAGCTTAACCCTTCTTGTATATATTCAAATAAAGTAATGTTAATGTTTGAATGCTAATGCTAACTTGCTAATGCTAACGAATTTATGCTATGCTAATATCTGGTCATTGTTATACTGTAAGGGTCCTTTTTGATGAGAATAAGAGATCAGATGGCATTTAAGCATAACCCTTCATGAGAATATGAGATCAGATGTCTTTTTAATGAACCCTTCTTGTATATAGGCAAATACAGTAATGTTAATGTTTGAATGCTAATGCTAACTTGCTAATGATAGCGATCTAATGCTAGTGCTAATATCTGTTTATTGTTATACTGTAAGTGTCCTCTATGATGAGAATAAGACATCAGATGGCATTTAAGCTTAACCCTGAATGGGAATATGAGATCAGATGGCTTTTTATCAACCCTCTTTGTATATATTCAAATACAGTAATGTTAATGTTTGAATGCTAATGCTAACTTGCTAATGCTAGCGATCTAATGCTAGTGCTAATATCTGCTCAATGTTTTATTGTTACTGTCCTCTCTGATGGGAATATGTGATCAGATGGCATTTAAGCATAACCCTTCATGAGAATATGAGATCAGATGTCTTTTAATGAACCCTTCTTGTATATAGGCAAATACAGTAATGTTAATGTTTGAATGCTAATGCTAACTTGCTAATGATAGCGATCTAATGCTAGTGCTAATATCTGTTCATTGTTATACTGTAAGTGTCCTCTATGATGAGAATTAGACATCAGATGGCATTTATGCATAACCCTGCATGAGAATATGAGATCAGATGGCAATAAAGATTAACCCAACTTCTATATATTCAAATACAGTAATGTTAATGTTTGAATGCTAATGCTAACTTGCTAATGCTAGCGATCTAATGCTAGTGGTAATATCTGCTCAATGTTTTACTGTCAGTGTCCTCTCTGATGGGAATATGTGATAAGATGGCATTTAAGCATAACCCTTCATGAGAATATGAGATCAGATGGCTTTTAATCAACTTTTCTTGTACATAAGCAAATACAGTAATGTTAATGTTTGAATGCTAATGCTCACTTGCTAATGCTAGCGATCTAATGCTAGTGCTAATATCTGCTCATTGTTTTACTGTTAGTGTCCTCTATGATTTGAATTAGACATCAGATGGCATTTAAGTATAACCCTTCATGAGAATATGAGATCAGATGTCATTCAAGCTTATCCATTCTTGTATATATTCAAATCCAGTAATGTTAATGTTTCAATGCTAATGCTCACTTGCTAATGCTAGCGATATAATGCTAGTGCTAATATCTGGTCATTGTTACACTGTAAGTGTCCTCTATGATGAGAATAAGAGATCAGATGGCATTTAGGCATAAACCTTCATGAGAATATGAGATCAGATGGCTTTTAATTAACCCTTCTTGTATAATGGCAAATACAGTAATGTTAATGTTTGAATGCTAATGCTAACTTGCTAATGCTAGCGATCTAATGCTAGTGCTAATATCTGTTCATTGTTATACTGTAAGTGTCCTCTATGATGAGAATAAGACATCAGATGGCATTTAAGCATAACCCTTTATGTGAATATGAGATCAGATGACATTTAATTAACCCTTCTTGTATATATTCAAATTCAGTAATGTTAATGTTTGATTGCTTCTGCTAACTTGCTAATGCTAGTGATCTAATGCTAGTGCTAATATCTGCTCATTGTTATACTGTTAGTGTCCTTTATGATGAGAATAAGAGATCAGATGGCATTTAAACATAAACCTTCATGAGAAGATGAGATCAGATGGCTTTTAATTAACCCTTCGTGTATAATGGCAAATAAAGTAATGTTAATGTTTGAATGCTAATGCTAACTTGCTAATGCTAGCGATCTAATGCTAGTGCTAATATCTGTTCATTGTTATACTGTAAGTGTCCTCTATGATGAGAATAAGACATCAGATGGCTTTTAAGCATAACCCTGCATGAGAATAAGAGATCAGATGGCATTTATGCTTATCCATTGTTTTCGAGGCAAATACAGTAATGTTAATGTTTGAATGCTAATGCTAACCTGCTAATGCTAGCGATATAATGCTAGTGCTAATATCTGCTCATTGTAATACTAAAAGTGTCCTCTATGATGAGAATAAATCATCAGATGGCATTTAAGCATAACCCTGCATGAGAATATGAGATCAGATGGCATTAAAGCTTATCCATTCTTGTATATTGGCAAATTCAGTAATGTAAATGTTTGAATGCTAATGCTAACTTGCTAATGCTAGCGATCTAATGCTAGTGCTAATATCTGCCCAATGTTATACTGTAAGTTTCCTCTATGATGGGAATATGTGATCAGATGGCATTTAAGCATAACCCTTCATGAGAATATGAGATCAGATCACTTTTAATTAACACTTCTTGTATATAGGCTAATACAGTAATGTTAATGTTTGAATGCTCATGCTAACTTGCTAATGCTAGCGATCTAATGCTTGTGCTAATATCTGCTCATTGTTATACTGTAAGTGTCCTCTATGATGAGAATAAGACATCAGATGGCATTTAAGGATAACCCTTCATGAGAATATGAGATCAAATGGCATTAAAGCTTATCCATTCTTGTATATAGGCAAATCCAGTAATATTAATGTTTGAATGCTAATGCTCACTTGCTAATGCTAGCGATCTAATGCTATTGCTAATATCTGCTCAATGTTATACTGTAAGTGTCCTCTCTGATGGGAATATGTGATCAGATGGCATTTAAGCATAACCCTTTTTGAGAATATGAGATCAGATGGCTTTTAATTACCCTTCTTGTATATAGGCAAATTCAGTAACGTTAATGTTTGAATGCTAATGCTCACTTGCTAATGCTAGCGATATAATGCTAGTGCTAATATCTGGTCATTGTTATACTGTAAGTGTACTCTATGATCAGAATATGAGATCAGATGGCAATAAATAACCATGCATGATTAACCCAATGGCATTTATGCTATATGTTGTATATCAAATACAATAATGTTAATGTTTGAATGCTAATGTTAAATTGATAATGCTAGCGATCTAATGCTAGTGCTAATATCTGGTCATTGTTAAACTGTAAGTGTCCTCTATGATGAGAATATGAGATCAGATGGCAATTAAAAACCCTGCATGAAATATGAGATCAGATGGTCTTGTATATATTCAAATAAAGTAATGTTAATGTTTGAATGCTAATGCTAACCTGCTAATGCTAGCGATCTAATGCTTTGCTAATATCTGGTCATTGTTATACAATTAGTGTCCTCTATGATGAGAATAAGATATCAGATGGCATTTAAGAATAACCCTTCATGAGAATATGAGATCAAATGGCATTAAATCAACCCTTCTTGTATATAGGCAAATACAGTAATGTTAATGTTTGAATGCTAATGCTAACATTTTCTAATGCTAGCGATCTAATGCTAGTGCTACTATCTGGTCATTTTTATACTGTACGTGTACTCTATGATTAGAATATGAGATCAGATGGAAATAAAGATTAACCCAACTTCTATATATTCAAATACAGTCCTGTTATTGTTTGAATGCTAATGCTAACTTGCTAATGCTAGCGATCTAATGCTAGTGCTAATATCTGGTCATTATTAAACTGTAAGTGTCCTCTATGATGAGAATAAGAGATCAGATGGCATTTAAACATAACCCTTCATGAGAATATGAGATCAGATGGCATTTAATCTCATCCATTATTGTATATAGGCAAATACAGTAATGTTCATGTCTAAATGCTAATGCTAACTTGCTAATGCTAGCGATCTAATGCTAGTGCTAATATCTGCTCATTATCATACTCTAAGTGTACTCTATGATGAGAATATGAGATCAGATGGCAATTAAGCTTAACCCTTCTTGTATATATTCAAATAAAGTAATGTTAATGTTTGAATCCTAATGCTAACTTGCTAATGACAACGATCTTATGCTAGTGCTAATATCTGGTCATTGTTATACTGTAAGTGTCCTTTATGATGAGAATAAGAGATCAGATGGCATTTAAGCATAACCCTTCATGAGAATATGAGATCAGATGGCTTTTAATCAACCCTTCTTGTATATAGGCAAATACAGTAATGTTAATGTTTGAATGCTAATGCTAATTTGCTAATGCTAGCGATCTAATGCTAGTGCTAATATCTGCTCAATGTTTAACTGTAAGTGTCCTCTCTGATTGGAATATGTGATCAGATGGCATTTAAGCATAACCCTTCATGAGAATATGAGATCAGATGGCTTTTAATCAACCCTTCTTGTACATAGGCAAATACAGAAATGTTAAATTTTGAATGCTAATGCTCACTTGCAAATGCTAGCGATCTAATGCTTGTGCTAATATCTGCTCAATGTTATACTGTAAGTCTTCTCTGATGGGAATATCAGATCAGATGGCATTTAAGCATAACCCGTCATGAGAATATGAGATCAGATGGCTTTTAATTAACCCTTCTTGTATATAGGCAAATATAGTAATGTTAATGTTTGAATGCTAATGCTAACTTGCTAATGCTAGCGATCTAATGCTAGTGCTAATATCTGGTCATTGTCATACTGTAAGTGACCTCTATGATGAGAATAAGACATCGGATGGCATTTAAGCATAACCCTTCATGAGAATATGAGATCAGATGTCATTTATTTAACCCATCTTGTATATATTTAAATACAGTAATGTTAATGTTTGATTGCTAATGCTAACTTGCTAATGCTGGCGATCTAATGCTAGTGCTAATATCTGTTCATTGTTATACTGTAAGTGTACTCTATGATGTGAATAAGACATCAGATGGCATTTAAGCATAACCCTGCATGAGAATATGAGATCAGATGGCATTTATGCTTATCCTTTGTTGTATATCGGCAAATACAGTAATGTTAATGTTTGAATGCTAATGCTAACCTGCTAATGCTAGCGATATAATGCTAGTGCTAATATCTGCTCATTGTAATACTGTAAGTGTCCTCTATGATGAGAATAAGACATCAGATTGCATTTAAGCATAACCCTGCATGAGAATATGAGATCAGATGGCATTAAAGCTTATCCATTCTTGTATATAGGCAAATACAGTAATGTTAATGTTTGAATGCTAATGCTAACTTGCTACTGCTAGCGATCTAATGCTAGTCCTAATATCTGCTCAATGTTATACTGTAAGTGTCCTCTCTGATGGGAATATGTGATCAGATGGCATTTAAGCATATCCCTTTATGAGAATATGAGATCAGATGGTTTTGAATTACCCCTTCTTGTATATAGGCAAATACAGTAATGTTAATGTTTGAATGCTAATGCTAACTCGCTAATGTTAGCGATCTAATGCTTGTGCTAATATATGCTCATTGTTATACTGTAAGTGTCCTCTATGATGAGAATAAAACATCAGATGGCATTTAAGGATAACCCTTCATGAGAATATGAGATCAGATGGCATTAAATATTATCGATTCTTGTAAAAAGGCAAATCCAGTAATGTTAATGTTTGAATGCTATTGCTCACTTTCTAATGCTAGCGATATAATGCTAGTGCTACTATCTGGTCATTGTTATGCTGTACGTGTACTCTACGTTCAGAATATGAGATCAGATGGAAATAAAGATTAACCCAACTTCTATATATTCAAATACAGTAATGTTATTGTTTGAATGCTATTGCTAACTTGCTAATGCTAGCGATCTAATGCGAGTGCTAATATCTGCTCATTGTCATACTCTAAGTGTACTTTATGATGAGAATATAAGATCAGCTGGCAATAAAGCTTAACCCTTCTTGTATATATTCAAATAAAGTAATGTTAATGTTTGAATGCTAATGCTAACTTGCTAATGCTAACGAATTTATGCGAGTGCTAATATCTGGTCATTGTTATACTGTAAGGGTCCTTTTTGATGAGAATAAGAGATCAGATGGCATTTAAGCATAACCCTTCATGAGAATATGAGATCAGATGTCTTTTAATGAACCCTTCTTGTATATAGGCAAATACGGTAATGTTAATGTTTGAATGCTAATGCTAACTTGCTAATGATAGCGATCTAATGCTAGTGCTAATATCTGTTTATTGTTATACTGTAAGTGTCCTCTATGATGAGAATAAGACATCAGATGGCATTTAAGCTTAACCCTGAATGGGAATATGAGATCAGATGGCTTTTTATCAACCCTCTTTGTATATAGGCAAATACAGTAATGTTAATGTTTGAATGCTAATGCTAACTTGCTAATGCTAGCGATCTAATGCTAGTGCTAATATCTGCTCAATGTTTTATTGTTACTGTCCTCTCTGATGGGAATATGTGATCAGATGGCATTTAAGCATAACCCTTCATGAGAATATGAGATCAGATGTCTTTTAATGAACCCTTCTTGTATATAGGCAAATACAGTAATGTTAATGTTTGAATGCTAATGCTAACTTGCTAATGATAGCGATCTAATGCTAGTGCTAATATCTGTTCATTGTTATACTGTAAGTGTCCTCTATGATGAGAATTAGACATCAGATGGCATTTATGCATAACCCTGCATGAGAATATGAGATCAGATGGCAATAAAGATTAACCCAACTTCTATATATTCAAATACAGTAATGTTAATGTTTGAATGCTAATGCTAACTTGCTAATGCTAGCGATCTAATGCTAGTGGTAATATCTGCTCAATGTTTTACTGTCAGTGTCCTCTCTGATGGGAATATGTGATAAGATGGCATTTAAGCATAACCCTTCATGAGAATATGAGATCAGATGGCTTTTAATCAACTTTTCTTGTACATAAGCAAATACAGTAATGTTAATGTTTGAATGCTAATGCTCACTTGCAAATGCTAGCGATCGAATGCTAGTGCTAATATCTGCTCATTGTTTTACTGTTAGTGTCCTCTATGATTTGAATTAGACATCAGATGGCATTTAAGTATAACCCTTCATGAGAATATGAGATCAGATGTCATTCAAGCTTATCCATTCTTGTATATAGGCAAATCCAGTAATGTTAATGTTTCAATGCTAATGCTCACTTGCTAATGCTAGCGATATAATGCTAGTGCTAATATCTGGTCATTGTTACACTGTAAGTGTCCTCTATGATGAGAATAAGAGATCAGATGGCATTTAGGCATAAACCTTCATGAGAATATGAGATCAGATGGCTTTTAATTAACCCTTCTTGTATAATGGCAAATACAGTAATGTTAATGTTTGAATGCTAATGCTAACTTGCTAATGCTAGCGATCTAATGCTAGTGCTAATATCTGTTCATTGTTATACTGTAAGTGTCCTCTATGATGAGAATAAGACATCAGATGGCATTTAAGCATAACCCTTTATGTGAATATGAGATCAGATGACATTTAATTAACCCTTCTTGTATATATTCAAATTCAGTAATGTTAATGTTTGATTGCTTCTGCTAACTTGCTAATGCTAGTGATCTAATGCTAGTGCTAATATCTGCTCATTGTTATACTGTTAGTGTCCTTTATGATGAGAATAAGAGATCAGATGGCATTTAAACATAAACCTTCATGAGAAGATGAGATCAGATGGCTTTTAATTAACCCTTCGTGTATAATGGCAAATAAAGTAATGTTAATGTTTGAATGCTAATGCTAACTTGCTAATGCTAGCGATCTAATGCTAGTGCTAATATCTGTTCATTGTTATACTGTAAGTGTCCTCTATGATGAGAATAAGACATCAGATGGCTTTTAAGCATAACCCTGCATGAGAATAAGAGATCAGATGGCATTTATGCTTATCCATTGTTTTCGAGGCAAATACAGTAATGTTAATGTTTGAATGCTAATGCTAACCTGCTAATGCTAGCGATATAATGCTAGTGCTAATATCTGCTCATTGTAATACTATAAGTGTCCTCTATGATGAGAATAAATCATCAGATGGCATTTAAGCATAACCCTGCATGAGAATATGAGATCAGATGGCATTAAAGCTTATCCATTCTTGTATATTGGCAAATTCAGTAATGTAAATGTTTGAATGCTAATGCTAACTTGCTAATGCTAGCGATCTAATGCTAGTGCTAATATCTGCCCAATGTTATACTGTAAGTTTCCTCTATGATGGGAATATGTGATCAGATGGCATTTAAGCATAACCCTTCATGAGAATATGAGATCAGATCACTTTTAATTAACACTTCTTGTATATAGGCTAATACAGTAATGTTAATGTTTGAATGCTCATGCTAACTTGCTAATGCTAGCGATCTAATGCTTGTGCTAATATCTGCTCATTGTTATACTGTAAGTGTCCTCTATGATGAGAATAAGACATCAGATGGCATTTAAGGATAACCCTTCATGAGAATATGAGATCAAATGGCATTAAAGCTTATCCATTCTTGTATATAGGCAAATCCAGTAATATTAATGTTTGAATGCTAATGCTCACTTGCTAATGCTAGCGATCTAATGCTATTGCTAATATCTGCTCAATGTTATACTGTAAGTGTCCTCTCTGATGGGAATATGTGATCAGATGGCATTTAAGCATAACCCTTTTTGAGAATATGAGATCAGATGGCTTTTAATTACCCCTTCTTGTATATAGGCAAATTCAGTAACGTTAATGTTTGAATGCTAATGCTCACTTGCTAATGTCTCGCGATATAATGCTAGTGCTAATATCTGGTCATTGTTATACTGTACGTGTACTCTATGATCAGAATATGAGATCAGATGGCAATAAAGATTAACCCAACTTCTATATATTCAAATACAGTAATGTTAATGTTCGAATGCTAATGTTAAATTGATAATGCTAGCGATCTAATGCTAGTGCTAATATCTGGTCATTGTTAAACTGTAAGTGTCCTCTATGATGAGAATATGAGATCAGATGGCAATAAAGCTTAACCGTTCTTGTATATATTCAAATAAAGTAATGTTAATGTTTGAATGCTAATGCTAACTTGCTAATGATAACGATCTCATGCTAGTGCTAATATCTGGTCATTGTTATACTATTAGTGTCCTTTATGATGAGAATAAGATATCAGATGGCATTTAAGAATAACCCTTCATGAGAATATGAGATCAAATGGCTTTTAATCAACCCTTCTTGTATATAGGCAAATACAGTAATGTTAATGTTTGAATGCTAATGCTAACTTGCTAATGCTAGCGATCTAATGCTAGTGCTACTATCTGGTCATTGTTATACTGTACGTGTACTCTTCGATCAGAATATGAGATCAGATGGAAATAAAGATTAACCCAACTTCTATATATTCAAATACAGTCCTGTTATTGTTTGAATGCTAATGCTAACTTGCTAATGCTAGCGATCTAATGCTAGTGCTAATATCTGGTCATTATTAAACTGTAAGTGTCCTCTATGATGAGAATAAGAGATCAGATGGCATTTAAACATAACCCTTCATGAGAATATGAGATCAGATATCTTTTTTATGAACTCTTCTTGTATATAGGCAAATACAGTAATGTTAATGTTTGAATGCTAATGCTAACTTGCTAATCCTAGCGATCTAATGCTAGTGCTAATATCTGTTCATTGTTATACTGTAAGTGTCCTCTATGATGAGAATAAGACATCAGATGGCATTTAAGCATAACCCTGAATGAGAAAATGAGATCAGATGGCTTTTAATCAACCCTTCTTGTATATATGCAAATACAGTAATGTTAATGTTTGAATGCTAATGCTAACTTGCTAATGCTAGCGATCTAATGCTAGTGCTAATATCTGCTCAATGTTTTATTGTAAGTGTCCTCTCTGATGGGAATATGTGATCAGATGGCATTTAAGCATAACCCTTCATGAGAATATGAGATCAGATGGCTTTTAATCAACCCTTCTTGTATATAGGCAAATACAGTAATGTTAATGTTTGAATGCTAATGCTCACTTGCAAATGCTAGCGATCTAATCCTAGTGCTAATATCTGCTCAATGTTATACTGTAAGTCTTCTCTGATGGGAATATCAGATCAGATGGCAATAAAGCTTATCCATTCTTGTATATAGGCAAATCCAGTAATGTTAATGTTTCAATGCTAATGCTCACTTGCTAATGCTAGCGATATAATGCTAGTGCTAATATCTGGTCATTGTTATACTGTATGTGTACTCTATGATGAGAATATGAGATCAGATGGCAATAAAGCTTAACCCTTTTAGTATATATTCAATACAGTAATGTTAAAGTTTGAATGCTAATGCTAACTTGCTAATGCTCGCGATCTAATGCTAGTGCTAATATCTGGTCATTGTTATACTGTAAGTCTCCTCTATGATGAGAATAAGACATCAGATGGCATTTCAGCATAACCCTTGATGAGAATATGAGATCAGATGGCATTTAATCTTATCCATTCTTGTATATAGGCAAATCCTGTAATGTTAATGTTTGAATGCTTATGCTCACTTTCTAATGCTAGCGATATAATGCTAGTGCTAATATCTGGTCATTGTTATACTGTATGTGTCCTCTATGATCAGAATATGAGATCAGATGGCAATAAAGATTAACCCAACTTCTATTTATTCAAATACAGTAATCTTAATGTTTGAATGCTAATGCTAACTTGCTAATGCTAGCGATCTAATGCTAGTGCTAATATTTGGTCATTGTTAAACTGTAAGTGTCCTCTATGATGAGAATAAGAGATCAGATGGCATTTAAACATAACTCTTCATGAGAATATGAGATCAGATGGCATTTAATCTTATCCATTCTTGTATATAGGCAAATACAGTAATTTTAATGTCTGAATGCTAATGCTAACTTGCTAATGCTAGCGATCTAATTCTAGTTCTAATATCTGTTCATTGTTATACTGTAAGTGTCCTCTATGATGAGATTAAGACATCAGATGGCATTTAAGCATAACCCTGCATGAGAATATGAGATCAGATGGCATTTATGCTTATCAATTGTTGTATATAGGCAAATTCAGTAATGTAAATGTTTGAATGCTAATGCTAACTTGCTAATGCTAGCGATCTAATGCTAGTGCTGATATCTGCTCAATGTTTTACTGTAAGTGTCCTCTCTGATGGGAATATGTGATCAGATTGCATTTAAGCATAACCCTTCATGAGAATATGAGATCAGATGGCTATTTAATTAACCCTTCTTGTATATAGGCAAATACAGTCATTTTAATGTTTGAATGCTAATGCTAACTTGCTAATGCTACCGATCTAATGCTTGTGCTAATATCTGCTCATTGTTATACTGTAAGTGTCCATTATGATGAGAATAAGACATCAGATGGCATTTAAGCATAACCCTGCATGAGAATATGAGATCAGAGGGCAATAAAGCTTAACCCTTCTTGTATATATTCAATACAGTAATGTTAATGTCTGAATGCTAATGCTAACCTGCTAATGCTAGCGATCTAATGCTAGTGCTAATATCTGCTCATTGTCACACTGTAATCGTACACTATGATGAGAATATGAGATCAGATGGCAATAAAGCTTAACCCTTCTTGTATATATTCAAATAAAGTAATGTTAATGTTTGAATGCTAATGCTAACTTGCTAATGCTAGCGATCTAATTCTAGTGCTAATATCTGGTCATTGTTAAACTGTAAGTGTCCTCTATGATGAGAATAAGACATGAGATGGCATTTAAACATAACTCTTCATGAGAATATGAGATCAGATGGCATTTAATCTTATCCATTCTTGTATATAGGCAAATACAGTAATGTTAATGTTTGAATGCTAATGCTCACTTGCTAATGCTAGCGATATAATGCTAGTGCTAATATCTGGTCATTGTTATACTGTACGTGTACTTTATGATCAGAATATGAGATCATATGGCAATAAAGATTAACCCAAATTCTGTATATTCAAATACAGTAATGTTAATGTTTGAATGCTAATGCTAAATTGATAATGCTAGCGTTCTAATGCTAGTGCTAATATCTGCTCATTGTCACACTCTAAGTGTACTCTATGATGAGAATATGAGATCAGATGGCAATAAAGCTTAACCCTTCTTGTATATATTTAAATAAAGTAATGTTAATGTTTGAATGCTAATGCTTACTTGCTAATGCTAGCGATCTAATTCTAGTTCTAATATCTGTTCATTGTTATACTGTAAGTGTCCTCTATGATGAGAATAAGACATCAGATGGCATTTAAGCATAACCCTTCATGAGAATATGAGATCAAATGCCATGAAAGCTTATCCATTCTTGTATATTGGCAAATCCAGTAATATTAATGTTTGAATGCTAATGCTCACTTGCTAATGCTAGCGATCTAATGATATTGCTAATATCTGCTCAATGTTATACTGTAAGTGTCCTCTCTGATGGGAATATGTGATCAGATGGCATTTAAGCATAACCCTTTATGAGAATATGAGATCAGATGGCTTTTAATTACCCCTTCTTGTATCTAGGCAAATTCAGTAATGTTATTGTTTGAATGCTAATGCTCACTTGCTAATGCTAGCGATATAATGCTAGTGCTAATATCTGGTCATTGTTATACTGTACGTGTACTCTAGGATCAGAATATGAGATCAGATGGAAATAAAGATTAACCCAACTTCTATATATTCAAATGCAGTGATGTTAATGTTTGAATGCTAATGCTAACTTGCTAATGCTAGCGATCTAATGCTAGTGCTAATATCTGGTCATTGTTAAACTGTAAGTGTCCTTTATGATGAGAATAAGAGATCAGATGGCATTTAAACATAACTCTTCATGAGAATATGAGATCAGATGGCATTTAATCTTATCCATTCTTGTATATAGGCAAATACAGTAATGTCAATGTCTGAATGCTAATGCTAACTTGCTAATGCTAGCGATATAATGCTAGTGCTAATATCTGCTCATTGTAATATTGTAAGTGTCCTCTATGATGAGAATAAGACATCAGATGGCATTTAAGCATAACCCTGCATTAGAATATGAGATCAGATGGCATTAAAGCTTATCCATTCTTGTATATAGGCAAATACAGTAATGTTAATGTTTGAATGCTAATGCTAAATTGCTAATGCTAGCGATCTAATGCTAGTGCTAATATCTGCTCATTGTCATACTCAAAGTGTACTCTATGATGAGAATATGAGATCAGATGGCAATAAAGCTTAACCCTTCTCGTATATAATCAATACAGTAATGTTAATGTTTGAATGCTAATGCTAACTTGCTAATGCTAACGATCTTATGCTAATGGTAATATCTGGTCATTGTTATACTGTAAGTGTCCATTATGATGAGAATAAGACATCAGATGGCATTTAAGCATAACCCTTCATGAGAATATGAGATCAGATGTCTATGAATGAACCCTTCTTGTATATAGGCAAATACAGTAATGTTAATGTTTGAATGCTAATGGTAACTTGCTAATGTTAATGATCTAATGCTAGTGCTAATATCTGTTCATTGTTATACTGTAAGTGTCTGAGAATAAGACATCAGATGGCATTTATAATGAGAATATGATGATGATCAGATGGCATTTACATCAGATTTAATGAGAATATGAGATCAGATGGCATTTATGCTTATCCATTGTTGTATATAGGCAAATGCAGTAATGTAAATGTTTGAATGCTAATGCTAACTTGCTTAATGCTAGCGATCTAATGCTAGTGCTAATATCTGCTCAATGTTTTACTGTAACTGTCCTCTCTGATGGGAATATGTGATCAGATGGCATTTAAGCATAACCATTAATGAGAATATGAGATCAGATGTCTTTTAATCAACCTTTCTTGTACATAAGCAAATACAGTAATGTTAATGTCTGAATGCTAATGCTCACTTGCAAATGCTAGCGATCGAATGCTAGTGCTAATATCTGCTCAATGTTATACTGTAAGTCTTCTCTGATGAGAATAAGAGATCAGATGGCATTTAAGCATAATCCTTCCTGAGAATATGAGATCAGATGGCTTTTAATTAACCGTTCTTATATAATGGCAAATACAATAATGTTAATGTTTGAATGCTAATGCTAACTTGCTAATGCTAGCGATCTAATGCTAGTGCTAATATCTGTTCATTGTTATACTGTAAGTGTCCTCTATGATGAGAATAAGACATCAGATGGCATTTAAGCATAACCCTTTATGAGAATATGAGATCAGATGTCATTTAATTATTCC
This sequence comes from Gymnothorax javanicus, assembly GCA_029692085.1. Taxonomy (NCBI): domain Eukaryota; kingdom Metazoa; phylum Chordata; class Actinopteri; order Anguilliformes; family Muraenidae; genus Gymnothorax; species Gymnothorax javanicus. The sequence goes on along the minus strand of CM056197.1, from coordinate 23,599,489 downwards.
TTCTTGTATATATTCAAATACAGTAATGTTAATGTTTGAATGCTAATGCTAACTTGCTAATGCTAGCGATCGAATGCTAGTGCTAATATCTGCTCATTGTTATACTGTTAGTGTCATCTATGATGAGAATAAGACATCAGATGGCATTTAAGTATAACACTTCATGAGAATATGAGATCAGATGGCATTAAAGCTTATCCATTCTTGTATATAGGCAAATCCAGTAATGTTAATGTTTCAATGCTAATGCTCACTTGCTAATGCTAGCGATATAATGCTAGTGCTAATATCTGGTCTTTGTTATACTGTACTTGTACTCTATGATGAGAATATGAGATCAGATGGCAATAAAGCTTAACCCTTCTTGTATATATTCAATACAGTAATGTTAATGTTTGAATGCTAATGCTAACTTGCTAATGCTAGCGATCTAATGCTAGTGCTAATATCTGGTCATTGTTATACTGTAAGTGTCCTCTCTAATGGGAATATGTGATCAGATGGCATTTAAGCATAACCCATCATGAGAATATGAGATCAGATGGCTATTTAATTAACCCTTCTTGTATATAGGCAAATACAGTCATGTTAATGTTTGAATGCTAATGCTAACTTGCTAATGCTACCGATCTAATGCTTGTGCTAATATCTGCTCATTGTTATACTGTAAGTGTCCTCTATGATGAGAATAAGACATCAGATGGCATTTAAGCATAACCCTGCATGAGAATATGAGAACAGATGGCATTTATGCTTATCCATTGTTGTATATAGGCAAATACAGTAATGTTAATGGTTGAATGCTAATGCTAACCTGCTAATGCTAGCGATATAATGCTAGTGCTAATATCTGCTCATTGTAATATTGTAAGTGTCCTCTATGATGAGAATAAGATATCAGATGGCATTTAAGCATAACCCTGCATTAGAATATGAGATCAGATGGCATTAAAGCTTATCCATTCTTGTATATAGGCAAATACAGTAATGTTAATGTTTGAATGCTAATGCTAAATTGCTAATGCTAGCGATCTAATTCTAGTGCTAATATCTGCTCATTGTCACACTCTAAGTGTACTCTATGATGAGAATATGAAATCAGATGGCAATAAAGCTTAACCCTTCTTGTATATATTCAAATAAAGTAATGTTAATGTTTGAATGCTAATGCTAACTTGCTAATGCTAACGATCTTATCCTAATGCTAATATCTGGTCATTGTTATACTGTAAGTGTCCTTTATGATGAGAATAAGACATCAGATGGCATTTAAGCATAACCCTTCATGAGAATATGAGATCAGATGTCTATGAATGAACCCTTCTTGTATATAGGCAAATACAGTAATGTTAATGTTTGAATGCTAATGCTAACTTGCTAATGCTAGCGATCTAATGCTAGTGCTAATATCTGTTCATTGTTATACTGTAAGTGTCCTCTATGATGAGAATAAGACATCAGATGGCATATAAGCATAACCCTGCATGAGAATATGAGATCAGATGGCATTTATGCTTATCTATTGTTGTATATAGGCAAATAGAGTAATGTAAATGATTGAATGCCAATGCTAACTTGCTAATGCTAGCGATCTAATGCTAGTGCTGATATCTGCTCAATGTTTTACTGTAAGTGTCCTCTATGAAGAGAATAAGACATCAGATGGCATTAAGGATAACCCTTCATGAGAATATGAGATCAGATGGCATTAAATCTTATCGATTCTTGTATATAGGCAAATCCAGTAATGTTAACGTTTGAATGCTAATGCTCACTTTCTAATGCTAGCTATATAATGCTAGTGCTACTATCTGGTCATTGTTATACTGTACGTGTACTCTAGGATCAGAATATGAGATCAGATGGAAATAAAGATTAACCCAACTTTTATATATTCAAATACAGTAATGTTAATGTTTGAATGCTAATGCTAACTTGCTAATGCTAGCGATCTAATGCTAGTGCTAATATCTGGTCATTGTTAAACTGTAAGTGTCCTCTATGATGAGAATAAGAGATCAGATGGCATTTAAACATAACTCTTCATGAGAATATGAGATCAGATGGCATTTAATCTTATCCATTCTTGTATATAGGCAAATACAGTAATGTTAATGTCTGAATGCTAATGCTAACTTGCTAATGCTAGCGATCTAAAGCTAGTGCTAATATCTGCTCATTCTCATACTCAAAGTGTACTCTATGATGAGAATATGAGATCAGATGGCAATAAAGCTTAACCCTTCTTGTATATAATCAATACAGTAATGTTAATGTTTGAATGCTAATGCTAACTTGCTAATGCTAGCGATCTAATGCTAGTGCTAATATCTGTTCATTGTTATACTGTAAGTGTCCTCTCTGATGAGAATAAGACATCAGATGGCATTTCAGCATAACCCTGAATGATAATATGAGATCAGATGGCATTTATGCTTATCCATTGTTGTATATATGCAAATGCAGTAATGTAAATGTTTGAATGCTAATGCTAACTTGCTAATGCTAGCGATCTAATGCTAGTGCTAATATCTGCTCAATGTTTTACTGTAACTGTCCTCTCTGATGGGAATATGTGATCAGATGGCATTTAAGCATAACCATTAATGAGAATATGAGATCAGATGTTTTTTAATCAACCTTTCTTGTACATAAGCAAATACAGTAATGTTAATGTCTGAATGCTAATGCTCACTTGCAAATGCTAGCGTTCTAATGTTTGTGCTAATATCTGCTCAATGTTATACTGTAAGTCTTCTCTGATGAGAATAAGAGATCAGATGGCATTTAAGCATAATCCTTCATGAGAATATGAGATCAGATGGCTATTTAATTAACCCTTCTTGTATATAGGCAAATACAGTCATGTTAATGTTTGAATGCTAATGCTAACTTGCTAATGCTACCGATCTAATGCTTGTGCTAATATCTGCTCATTGTTATACTGTAAGTGTCCTCTATGATGAGAATAAGACATCAGATGGCATTTAAGCATAACCCTGCATGAGAATATGAGAACAGATGGCATTTATGCTTATCCATTGTTGTATATAGGCAAATACACTAATGTTAATGTTTGAATGCTAATGCTAACCTGCTAATGCTAGCGATCTAATGCTAGTGCTAATATCTGCTCATTGTCACACACTAAGTGTACTCTATGATGAGAATATGAGATCAGATGGCAATAAAGCTTAACCCTTCTTGTATATATTCAAATAAAGTAATGTTAATGTTTGAATGCTAATGCTAACTTGCTAATGCTAGCGATCTAATTCTAATGCTAATATCTGGTCATTGTTAAACTGTAAGTGTCCTCTATGATTAGAATAAGAGATCAGATGGCATTTAAACATAACTCTTCATGAGAATATGAGATCAGATGGCATTTAATCTTATCAATACTTGTACATAGGCAAATACAGTAATGTTAATGTTTGAATGCTAATGCTCACTTGCTAATGCTAGCGATATAATGCTAGTGCTAATATCTGGTCATTGTTATACTGTACGTGTACTCTATGATCAGAATATGAGATCATATGGCAATAAAGATTAACCCAACTTCTATATATTCAAATACAGTAATGTTAATGTTTGAATGCTAATGCTAAATTGATAATGCTAGCGTTCTAATGCTCGTGCTAATATCTGCTCATTGTCACACTCTAAGTGTACTCTATGATGAGAATATGAGATCAGATGGCAATAAAGCTTAACCCTTCTTGTATATATTCAAATAAAGTAATGTTAATGTTTGAATGCTAATGCTAACTTGCTAATGCTAGCGAACTAATTCTAGTTCTAATATCTGTTCATTGTTATACTGTAAGTGTCCTTTATGATGAGAATAAGACATCAGATGGCATTTAAGGATAACCCTTCATGAGAATATGAGATCAGATTGCATTAAAGCTTATCCATTCTTGTATATAGGCAAATCCGGTAATGTTAATGTTTCAATGCTAATGCTCACTTGCTAATGCTAGCGATCTAATCAGATTGCTAATATCTGCTCAATGTTATACTGTAAGTGTCCTCTCTGATGGGAATATGTGATCAGATGGCATTTAAGCATAACCCTTTCTGAGAATATGAGATCAGATGGCTTTTAATTTCCCCTTCTTGTATCTAGGCATTTTCAGTAATGTTTTTGTTTGAATGCTAATGCTCACTTGCTAATGCTAGCGATATAATGCTAGTGCTAATATCTGGTCATTGTTATACTGTACGTGTACTCTAGGATCAGAATATGAGATCAGATGGAAATAAAGATTAACCCAACTTCTATATATTCAAATACAGTGATGTTAATGTTTGAATGCTAATGCTAACTTCCTAATGCTAGCGATCTAATGTTAGTGCTAATATCTGGTCATTGTTAAACTGTAAGTGTCCTCTATGATCAGAATAAGAGATCAGATGGCATTTAAACATAACTCTTCATGAGAATATGAGATCAGATGGCATTTAATCTTATCCATTCTTGTATATAGGCAAATACAGTAATGTTAATGTCTGAATGCTAATGCTAACTTGCTAATGCTAGCGATCTAAAGCTAGTGCTAATATCTGCTCATTCTCATACTCAAAGTGTACTCTATGATGAGAATATGAGATCAGATGGCAATAAAGCTTAACCCTTCTCGTATATAATCAATACAGTAATGTTAATGTTTGAATGCTAATGCTAACTTGCTAATGCTAACGATCCTATGCTAATGCTAATATCTGGTCATTGTTATACTGTAAGTGTCCATTATGATGAGAATAAGACATCAGATGGCATTTAAGCATAACCCTTCATGAGAATATGAGATCAGATGTCTATGAATGAACCCTTCTTGTATATAGGCAAATACAGTAATGTTAATGTTTGTATGCTAATGCTAAATGCTAATGCTAGCGATCTAATGCTAGTGCTAATATCTGTTCATTGTTATACTGTAAGTGTCCTCTCTGATTAGAATAAGACATCAGATGGCATTGAAGCATAACCCTGAATGAGAATATGAGATCAGATGGCATTTATGCTTATCCATTGTTGTATATAGGCAAATACAGTAATGTAAATGATTGAATGCCAATGCTAATTTGCTAATGCTAGCGATCTAATGCTAGTGCTGATATCTGCTCAATGTTTTACTGTAAGTGTCCTCTATGAAGAGAATAAGACATCAGATGGCATTAAGGATAAACCTTCATGAGAATATGAGATCAGATGGCATTAAATCTTATCGATTCTTGTATATAGGCAAATCCAGTAATGTTAATGTTTGAATGCTAATGCTCACTTTCTAATGCTAGCGATATAATGCTAGTGCTACTATCTGGTCATTGTTATACTGTACGTGTACTCTAGGATCAGAATATGAGATCAGATGGAAATAAAGATTAACCCAACTTTTATATATTCAAATACAGTAATGTTAATGTTTGAATGCTAATGCTAACTTGCTAATGCTAGCGATCTAATGCTAGTGCTAATATCTGGTCATTGTTAAACTGTAAGTGTCCTCTATGATGAGAATAAGAGATCAGATGGCATTTAAACATAACTCTTCATGAGAATATGAGATCAGCTGGCATTTAATCTTATCCATTCTTGTATATAGGCAAATACAGTAATGTTAATGTCTGAATGCTAATGCTAAATTGCTAATGCTAGCCATCTAAAGCTATTGCTAATATCTGCTCATTCTCATACTCAAAGTGTACTCTATGATGAGAATATGAGATCAGATGGCAATAAAGCTTAATCCTTCTCGTATATAATCAATACAGTAATGTTAATGTTTGAATGCTAATGCTAACCTGCTAATGCTAACGATCTTATGCTAATGCTAATATCTGGTCATTGTTATACTGGAAGTGTCCATTATGATGAGAATAAGACATCAGATGGCATTTAAGCATAACCCTTCATGAGAATATGAGATCAGATGTCTATGAATGAACCCTTCTTGTATATAGGCAAATACAGTAATGTTAATGTTTGAATGCTAATGCTAACTTGCTAATGCTAGCGATCTAATGCTAGTGCTAATATCTGCTCAATGTTTTACTGTAACTGTCCTCTCTGATGGGAATATGTGATCAGATGGCATTTAAGCATAACCATTAATGAGAATATGAGATCAGATGTCTTTTAATCAACCTTTCTTGTACATAAGCAAATACAGTAATGTTAATGTCTGAATGCTAATGCTCACTTGCAAATGCTAGCGTTCTAATGTTTGTGCTAATATCTGCTCAATGTTATACTGTAAGTCTTCTCTGATGAGAATAAGAGATCAGATGGCATTTAAGCATAATCCTTCCTGAGAATATGAGATCAGATGCCTTTTAATTAACCCTTCTTATATAATGGCAAATACAGTAATGTTAATGTTTGAATGCTAATGCTAACTTGCTAATGCTAGCGATCTAATGCTAGTGCTAATATCTGTTTATTGTTATACTGTAAGTGTCCTCTATGATGAGAATAAGACATCAGATGGCATTTAAGCATAACCCTTTATGAGAATATGAGATCAGATGTCATTTAATTAACCCTTCTTGTATATATTCAAATACAGTAATGTTAATGTTTGAATGCTAATGCTAACCTGCTTATGCTAACGATCTTATGCTAATGCTAATATCTGGTCATTGTTATACTGTAAGTGTACATTATGATGAGAATAAGACATCAGATGGCATTTAAGCATAACCCTTCATGAGAATATGAGATCAGATGGCATTTATGCTTATCCATTGTTGTATATAGGCAAATGCAGTAATGTAAATGTTTGAATGCTAATGCTAAATTGAATGCTAGATCTAATGCTAGTGCTAATATCTGGTCATTGTTATACTGCATAACTCTATGATGAGAATATGAGATCAGATGGCAATAAAGCTTAACCCATTCTTGTATATATTCAATACAGTAATGTTAATGTTTGAATGCTAATGCTAACTTGCTAATGCTAGCGATCTAATGCTATTGCTAATATCTGGTCATTGTTATACTGTAAGTGTCCTCTCTGATGGGAATATGTGATCAGATGGCATTTAAGCATAACCCTTCATGAGAATATGAGATCAGATGGCTATTTAATTAACCCTTCTTGTATATAGGCAAATACAGTCATGTTAATGTTTGAATGCTAATGCTAACTTGCTAATGCTACCGATCTAATGCTAGTGCTAATATCTGCTCATTGTTATACTGTAAGTGTCCTCTATGATGAGAATAAGACATCAGATGGCATTTAAGCATAACCCTGCATGAGAATATGAGAACAGATGGCATTTATGCTTATCCATTGTTGTATATAGGCAAATACAGTAATGTTAATGTTTGAATGCTAATGCTAACCTGCTAATGCTAGCGATCTAATGCTAGTGCTAATATCTGCTCATTGTCACACTCTAAGTGTACTCTATGATGAGAATATGAGATCATATGGCAATAAAGCTTAACCCTTCTTGTTTATATTCAAATAAAGTAATGTTAATGTTTGAATGCTAATGCTAACTTGCTAATGCTAGAGATCTAATTCTAGTGCTAATATCTGGTCATTGTTAAACTGTAAGTGTCCTCTATGATGAGAATAAGAGATCAGATGGCATTTAAACATAACTCTTCATGAGAATATGAGATCAGATGGCATTTAATCTTATCCATTCTTGTATATAGGCAAATACAGTAATGTTAATGTTTGAATGCTAATGCTCACTTGCTAATGCTAGCTATATAATGCTAGTGCTAATATCTGGTCATTGTTATACTGTACGTGTACTCTATGATCAGAATATGAGATCATATGGCAATAAAGATTAACCCAACTTCTATATATTCAAATACAGTAATGTTAATGTTTGAATGCTAATGCTAAATTGATAATGCTAGCGTTCTAATGCTAGTGCTAATATCTGCTCATTGTCACACTCTAAGTGTACTCTATGATGAGAATATGAGATCAGATGGCAATAAAGCTTAACCCTTCTTGTATATATTCAAATAATGTAATGTTAATGTTTGAATGCTAATGCTTACTTGCTAATGCTAGCTATCTAATTCTAGTTCTAATATCTGTTCATTGTTATATTGTAAGTGTCCTCTATGATGAGAAAAAGTATATCAGATGGCATTTAAGGATAACCCTTCATGAGAATATGAGATCAGATGGCATTAAAGCTTATCCATTCTTGTATATAGGCAAATCCGCTAATGTTAATGTTTCAATGCTAATGCTCACTTGCTAATGCTAGCGATCTAATCATATTGCTAATATCTGCTCAATGTTATACTGTAAGTTTCCTCTCTGATGGGAATATGTGATCAGATGGCTTTTAACATAACCCCTTATGAGAATATGAGATCAGATGGCATTTAATTACCCCTTCTTGTATCTAGGCAAATTCAGTAATGTTATTGTTTGAATGCTAATGCTCACTTGCTAATGCTAGCGATATAATGCTAGTGCTAATATCTGGTCATTGTTATACTGTACGTGTACTCTAGGATCAGAATATGAGATCAGATGGAAATAAAGATTAACCCAACTTCTATATATTCAAATACAGTGATGTTAATGTTTGAATGCTAATGCTAACTTGCTAATGCTAGCGATCTCATGCTAGTGCTAATATCTGGTCATTGTTAAACTGTAAGTGTCCTCTATGATGAGAATAAGAGATCAGATGGCAATAAAGCTTAACCCTTCTCGTATATAATCAATACAGTAATGTTAATGTTTGAATGCTAATGCTAACTTGCTAATGCTAACGATCTTATGCTAATGCTAATATCTGGTCATTGTTATACTGTAAGTGTCCATTATGATGAGAATAAGACATCAGATGGCATTTAAGCATAACCCTTCAAGAGAATATGAGATCAGATGTCTAAGAATGAACCCTTCTTGTATATAGGCAAATACAATAATGTTAATATTTGAATGCTAATGCTAACTTGCTAATGCTAGCGATCTAATGCTATTGGTAATATCTGTTAATTGTTATACTGTAAGTGTCCTCTCTGATGAGAATAAGACATCAGATGGCATTTAAGCATAACCCTGAATGAGAATATGAGATCAGATGGCATTTATGCTTATCCATTGTTGTATATAGGCAAATGCAGTAATGTAAATGTTTGAATGCTAATGCTAACTTGCTAATGCTAGCGATCTAATGCTAGTGCTAATATCTGCTCAATGTTTTACTGAAACTGTCCTCTCTGATGGGAATATGTGATCAGATGGCATTTAAGCATAACCATTAATGAGAATATGAGATCAGATGTCTTTTAATCAACCTTTCTTGTACATAAGCAAATACAGTAATGTTAATGTCTGAATGCTAATGCTCACTTGCAAATGCTAGCGTTCTAATGTTTGTGCTAATATCTGCTCAATGTTATACTGTAAGTCTTCTCTGATGAGAATAAGAGATCAGATGGCATTTAAGCATAATCCTTCCTGAGAATATGAGATCAGATGGCTTTTAATTAACCCTTCTGATATAATGGCAAATACAGTAATGTTAATGTTTGAATGCTAATGCTAACTTGCTAATGCTAGCGATCTAATGCTAGTGCTAATATCTGTTCATTGTTTTACTGTAAGTGTCCTCTATGATGAGAATAAGACATCAGATGGCATTTAAGCATAACCCTTTATGAGAATATGAGATCAGATGTCATTTAATTAACCCTTCTTGTATATATTCAAATACAGTAATGTTAATGTTTGAATGCTAATGCTAACTTGCTAATGCTAGCGATGGAATGCTAGTGCTAATATCTGCTCATTGTTATACTGTTAGTGTCCTCTATGATGAGAATAAGACATCAGATGGCATTTAAGTATAACACTTCATGAGAATATGAGATCAGATGGCATTAAAGCTTATCCATTCTTGTATATAGGCAAATCCAGTAATGTTAATGTTTCAATGCTAATGCTCACTTGCTAATGCTAGCGATATAATGCTAGTGCTAATATCTGGTCTTTGTTATACTGTACGTGTACTCTATGATGAGAATATGAGATCAGATGGCAATAAAGCTTAACCCTTCTTGTATATATTCAATACAGTAATGTTAATGTTTGAATGCTAATGCTAACTTGCTAATGCTAGCGATCTAATGCTAGTGCTAATATCTGGTCATTGTTATACTGTAAGTGTCCTCTCTGATGGGAATATGTGATCAGATGGCATTTAAGCATAACCCTTCATGAGAATATGAGATCAGATGGCTATTTAATTAACCCTTCTTGTATATAGGCAAATACAGTCATGTTAATGTTTGAATGCTAATGCTAACTTGCTAATGCTACCGATCTAATGCTTGTGCTAATATCTGCTCATTGTTATACTGTAAGTGTCCTCTATGATGAGAATAAGACATCAGATGGCATTTAAGCATAACCCTGCATGAGAATATGAGAACAGATGGCATTTATGCTTATCCATTGTTGTATATAGGCAAATACAGTAATGTTAATGTTTGAATGCTAATGCTAACTTGCTAATGCTAGCGATATAATGCTAGCTCTAATATCTGCTCATTGTAATATTGTAAGTGTCCTCTATGATGAGAATAAGACATCAGATGGCATTTACGCATAACCCTGCATTAGAATATGAGATCAGATGGCATTAAAGCTAATCCATTCTTGTATATAGGCAAATACAGTAATGTTAATGTTTGAATGCTAATTCTAACTTGCTAATGCTAGCGATCTAATGCTAGTGCTGATATCTGCTCAATGTTTTACTGTAAGTGTCCTCTCTGATGGGAATATGTGATCAGATGGCATTTAAGCATAACCCTTTATGAGAATATGAGATCAGATCGCTTTGAATTACCCCTTCTTGTATATAGGCAAATACAGTAATGTTAATGTTTGAATGCTAATGCTCACTTTCTAATGCTAGCGATCTAATGCTCGTGCTACTATCTGGTCATTGTTATACTGTACGTGTACTCTAGGATCAGAATATGAGATCAGATGGAAATAAAGATTAACGCAACTTCTATATATTCAAATACAGTAATGTTAATGTTTGAATGCTAATGCTAACTTGCTAATGCTAGCGATCTAATGCTAGTGCTAATATCTGGTAATTTTTAAACTGTAAGTGTCCTCTATGATGAGAATAAGAGATCAGATGGCATTTAAACATAACTCTTCATGAGAATATGAGATCAGATTGCATTTAATCTTATCCATTCTTGTATATAGGCAAATACAGTAATGTTAATGTCTGAATGCTAATTCTAACTTGCTAATGCTATCGATCTAATGCTAGTGCTAATATCTGCTCATTCTCATACTGAAAGTGTGCTCTATGATGAGAATATGAGATCATATGGCAATAAAGCTTAACCCTTCTCGTATATAATCAATACAGTAATGTTAATGTTTGAATGCTAATGCTAACTTGCTAATGCTAACGATCTTATCCTAATGCTAATATCTGGTCATTGTTATACTGTAAGTGTCCTTTATGATGAGAATAAGACATCAGATGGCATTTAATCATAACCCTTCATGAGAAAATGAGATCAGATGTCTATGAATGAACCCCTCTTGTATATAGGCAAATACAGTAATGTTAATGTTTGAATGCTAATGCTAACTTGCTAATGCTATCGATCTAATGCTAATGCTAATATCTGTTCATTGTTATACTGTAAGTGTCATCTATGATGAGAATAAGACATCAGATGTCATATAAGCATAACCCTGCATGAGAATATGAGATCAGATGGCATTTATGCTTATCCATTGTTGTATATAGGCAAATACAGTAATGTAAATGATTGAATGCCAATGCTAACTTGCTAATGCTAGCAATCTAATGCTAGTGCTGATATCTGCTCAATGTTTTACTGTAAGTGTCCTCTATGAATAGAATAAGACATCAGATGGCATTTAGGATAACCCTTCATGAGAATATGAGATCAGATGGCATTAAATCTTATCGATTCTTGTATATAGGCAAATCCAGTAATGTTAATGTTTGAATGCTAAAGCTCACTTTCTAATGCTAGCAATATAATGCTAGTGCTACTATCAGGTCATTGTTATACTGTACGTGTACTCTAGGATCAGAATATGAGATCAGATGGAAATAAAGATTAAACCAACTTTTATATATTCAAATACAGTAATGTTAATGTTTGAATGCTAATGCTAACTTGCTAATGCTAGCGATCTAATGCTAGTGCTAATATCTGGTCATTGTTAAACTGTAAGTGTCCTCTATGATGAGAATAAGAGATCAGATGGCATTTCAACATAACTCTTCATGAGAATATGAGATCAGATGGCATTTAATCTTATCCATTCTTGTATATAGGCAAATACAGTAATGTTAATGTCTTAATGCTAATGCTAAATTGCTAATGCTAGCGATCTAAAGCTAGTGCTAATATCTGCTCATTCTCATACTCAAAGTGTACTCTATGATGAGAATATGAGATCAGATGGCAATAAAGCTTAACCCTTCTCGTATATAATCAATACAGTAATGTTAATGTTTGAATGCTAATGCTAACCTGCTTATGCTAACGATCTTATGCTAATGCTAATATCTGGTCATTGTTATACTGTAAGTGTACATTATGATGAGAATAAGACATCAGATGGCATTTAAGCATAACCCTTCATGAGAATATGAGATCAGATGGCATTTATGCTTATCCATTGTTGTATATAGGCAAATGCAGTAATGTAAATGTTTGAATGCTAATGCTAAATTGCTAATGCTAGCGATCTAATGCTAGTGCTAATATCTGTTCATTGTTATACTGTAAGTGTCCTCTCTGATGAGAATAAGACATCAGATGGCATTTAAGCATAACCCTGAATGAGAATATGAGATCAGATGGCATTTATGCTTATCCATTGTTGTATATAGGCAAATGCAGTAATGTAAATGTTTGAATGCTAATGCTAACTTGCTAATGCTAGCGATCTAATGCTAGTGCTAATATCTGCTCAATGTTTTACTGTAACTGTCCTCTCTGATGGGAATATGTGATCAGATGGCATTTAAGCATAACCATTAATGAGAATATGAGATCAGATGTTTTTTAATCAACCTTTCTTGTACATAAGCAAATACAGTAATGTTAATGTCTGAATGCTAATGCTCACTTGCAAATGCTAGCGTTCTAATGTTTGTGCAAATATCTGCTCAATGTTATACTGTAAGTCTTCTCTGATGAGAATAAGAGATCAGATGGCATTTAAGCATAATCCTTCCTGAGAATATGAGATCAGATGGCTTTTAATTAACCCTTCTTATATAATGGCAAATACTGTAATGTTAATGTTTGAATGCTAATGCTAACTTGCTAATGCTAGCGATCTAATGCTAGTGCTAATATCTGTTCATTGTTATACTGTAAGTGTCCTCTATGATGAGAATAAGACATCAGATGGCATTTAAGCATAACCCTTTATGAGAATATGAGATCAGATGTCATTTAATTAACCCTTCTTGTATATATTCAAATACAGTAATGTTAATGTTTGAATGCTAATGCTAACTTGCTAATGCTAGCGATCGAATTATAGTGCTAATATCTGCTCATTGTTATACTGTTAGTGTCCACTATGATGAGAATAAGACATCAGATGGCATTTAAGTATTACACTTCATGAGAATATGAGATCAGATGGCATTAAAGCTTATCCATTCTTGTATATAGGCAAATCCAGTAATGTTAATGTTTCAATGCTAATGCTCACTTGCTAATCCTAGCGATATAATGCTAGTGCTAATATATGGTCATTGTTATACTGTATGTGTACTCTATGATGAGAATATGAGATCAGATGTCAATAAAGCTTAACCCTTCTTGTATATATTCAATACAGTAATGTTAATGTTTGAATGCTAATGCTAACTTGCTAATGCTAGCGATCTAATGCTAGTGCTAATATCTGGTCATTGCTATACTGTAAGTGTCCTCTCTGATGGGAATATGAGAACAGATGGCATTTAAGCATAACCCTTCATGAGAATATGAGATCAGATGGAATTTAATTAACCCTTCCTGTATATAGGCAAAAACAGTAACGTTAATGTTTGAATGCTAATGCTAACTTGCTAATGCTAGCGATCTAATGCTAGTGCTAATATCTGGTCATTGCTATACTGTAAGTGTCCTCTATGATAAGATTAAGACATCAGATGACATTTAAGCATAACCCTTTATGAGAATTTGAGATCAGATAGCATTTATGCTTATCCATTCTTGTATATAGGCAAATACAGTCATGTTAATGTTTGAATGCTAATGCTAACTTGCTAATGCTAGCAATCTAATGCTAGTGCTAATACCTGGTCATTGTCATACTGTATTTGTACTCTATGATGGGAATATGAGATCAGATGACATTTAAGCATAACCCTTCATGAGAATATGAGATCAGATGGCATTTAAATAACCCTTCTTGTATTTAGGCAAATACAGTAATGTTAATGTTTGAATGCTAATGCTAACTTGCTAATGCTAGAGATCTAATGATAGTGCTAATATCTGCTCATTGTTATACTATAAGTGTCCTCTATGATGAGAATAAGACATCAGATGGCATTTAAGCATAACCCTTCATGAGAATATGAGAACAGATGGCATTTAAGCTTATCCATTCTTGTATATAGGCAAATTAAGTAATGTTAATGTTTGAAAGCTAATGCTAACTTGCTAATGCTAGCGATCTAATGCTAGTGCTAATATCTGGTCATTGTCATACTGTATTTGTCCTCTATGATGGGAATATGAGAACAGATGGCATTTAAGCATAACCCTTCATGAGAATATGAGATCAGATGGAATTTAATTAACCCTTCCTGTATATAGGCAAAAACAGTAACGTTAATGTTTGAATGCTAATGCTAACTTGCTAATGCTAGCGATCTAATGCTAGTGCTAATATCTGGTCATTGCTATACTGTAAGTGTCCTCTATGATAAGATTAAGACATCAGATGACATTTAAGCATAACCCTTTATGAGAATTTGAGATCAGATAGCATTTATGCTTATCCATTCTTGTATATAGGCAAATACAGTAATGTTAATGTTAGAATGCTAATGCTAACTTGCTAATGCTAGCGATCTAATATTAGTGCTAATATCTTGTCATTGTCATACTGTATTTGTCCTCTATGATGGGAATATGAGATCAGATGGCATTTTAGCATAACCCTTCATGAGAATATGAGATCAGATAGCATTTATGTTTATCCATTCTTGTATATTGGCAAATACAGTAATGTTAATGTTAGAATGCTAATGCTAACTTGCTAATGCTAGCGATCTAATATTAGTGCTTATATCTGGTCATTGTCATACTGTATTTGTCCTCTATGATGGGAATATGAGATCAGATGGCATTTAAGCATAACCCTTCATGAGAATATGAGATCAGATGGCATTTAAATAACCCTTCTTGCATAAAGGCAAATACAGTAATGTTAATGTTTGAATGCTAATGCTAACTTGCTAATGCTAGCGATCTAATGCTAGTGCTAATATCTGCTCATTGTTATACTGTAAGTGTCCTCTATGATGAGAATAAGTCATCAGATGACATTTAAGCATAACCCTTGATGAGAATATGAGATCAGATAGCATTTATGCTTATCTATTTTTGTATATAGGCAAATACAGTAATGTTAATGTTTGAATGCTAATACTAACTTGCTAAAGCTAGCAATCTAATGCTAATGCTAATATCTGGTGATTGTTATACTGTACGTGTACTCTATGATGAGAATATGAGATCAGATGGCATTTAATTAACCCTTCTTGTATATAGGCTAATACAGTAATGTTAATGTTTGAATGCAAAGGCTAACTTGCTAATGCTAGCGATCTAATGCTAGTGCTAATATCAGCTCATTGTTATTCTGTATGTGTCCTCTATGATCACAAAATGACATCAGATGGAATTTAAGCATAACCCTTCATGAGAATATGAGATCAGATGGTTTTTAATAAACCCTTGTTGTATATAGTCAAATACAGTCATGTTAATGTTTGAATGCTAATGCTAACTTGCTAATGCTAGCAATCTAATGCTAGTGCTAATACCTGGTCATTGTCATACTGTATTTGTACTCTATGATGGGAATATGAGATCAAATGACATTTAAGCATAACCCTTCATGAGAATATGAGATCAGATGGCATTTAAATAACCCTTCTTGTATTTAGGCAAATACAGTAATGTTAATGTGTGAATGCTAATGCTAACTTGCTAATGCTAGAGATCTAATGATAGTGCTAATATCTGCACATTGTAATACTGTAAGTGTCCTCTATGATGAGAATAAGACATCAGATGACATTTAAGTATAACCCTTGATGAGAATATGAGATCAGATAGCATTTAATTAACCCTTTTTGTATATAGGCAAAAACAGTAATGTTAATGTTTGAATTCTAATGCTAACTTGCTAATGCTAGCGATCTAATGCTAGTGCTAATATCTGGTCATTGTTATACTGTAAGTGTCCTCTATGATAAGATTAAGACATCAGATGACATTTAAGCATAACCCTTTATGAGAATATGAGATCAGATAGCATTTATGTTTATCCATTCTTGTATATAGGCAAATACAGTAATGTTAATGTTAGAATGCTAATGCTAACTTGCTAATGCTAGCGATCTAATATTAGTGCTTATATCTGGTCATTGTCATACTGTATTTGTCCTCTATGATGGGAATATGAGATCAGATGGCATTTAAGCATAACCCTTCATGAGAATATGAGATCAGATGGCATTTAAATAACCCTTCTAGCATATAGGCAATTACAGTAATGTTAATGTTTGAATGCTAATACTAACTTGCTAATGCTAGCGATCTAATGCTAGTGCTAATATCTGGTGATTTTTTGTACAAATGCTAACTTGACTATGATGAGAATATGAGATCAGATGGCATTTAATTAACCCTTCTTGTATATAGGCTAAAACAGTAATGTTAATGTTTGAATGCAAAGGCTAACTTGCTAATGCTAGCGATCTAATGTTAATGCTAATATCAGCTCATTGTTATTCTGTATGTGTCCTCTATGATGACAAAATGACATCAGATGGAATTTAAGCATAACCCTTCATGAGAATATGAGATCAGATGGCAATTAAGCTTAACCCTTCTTGTATATAGGCAAATAGAGTAATGTTAATGTTTGAATGCTAATTCTAACTTCCTAATGCTAGCGATCTAATGCTAATGCTAATATCTGGTCATTGTCATACTGTATTTGTCCTCTATGATGAGAATAAGACATCAGATGTCATTTAAGCATAACCCTTCATGAGAATATGAGATCAGATGGCATTTAATCTTATCCATTCTTGTATATAGGCAAATACAGTAATGTTTAATGTTTGAATGCTAATGCTAACTTGCTAATGCTAGCGATCTAATGCATTTGCTAATATCTGCTCATTGTTATATACTAGCGATCTAATGCTAGTGCTAATATCTATTGTCATACTGTATTTGTCCTCTATGATGGGAATAAGAGATCAGATGGCATTTAAGCATAACCCTTCATGAGAATATGAGATCAGATGGCATTTAATTAACCCTTCTTGTATATAGGCAAATACAGTAATGTTAATGTTTGAATGCTAATGCTAACTTGAAATGCTAGCGATCTAATGCTAGTGCTAATATCTGCTCATTGTTATGAGAATATGATGAGAATAAGACATCAGATGGCATTTAAGCATAACCCTTCATGAGAATATGAGATCAGATGGCATTTAATTTATCCATTCTTGTATATAGGCAAATACAGTAATGTTAATGTTTGAATGCTAATGCTAACTTGCTAATGCTAGCAATCTAATGCTAGTGCTAATATCTGCTCATTGTTATACTGTATTTGTCCTCTTTGATTAGAATAAGACATCAGATGGCATTTAAGCATAACCCTTCATGAGAATATGAGATCAGATGGCATTTAATAAACCCTTCTTGTATATAGGCAAATACAGTCATGTTATGTTTGAATGCTAATGCTAACTTGCTAATGCTAGCGATCTAATGCTAGTGCTAATATCTGGTCATTGTTATACTGTATTTGTCCTCTATGATGGGAATAAGAGATCAGATGGCATTTAAGCATAACCCTTCATGAGAATATGAGATCAGATGGCATTTAATTAATCCATTCTTGTATATAGGCAAAAAACAGTAATGTTAATGTTTGAATGCTAATGCTAACTTGCTAATGCTAGCGATCTAATGCTAGTGCTAATATCTGGTCATTGTTATACTGTAAGTGTCCTCTATGATAAGAATAAAGACATCAGATGACATTTAAGCATAACCCTTTATGAGAATATGAGATCAGATGGCATTTAACTTATCCATTCTTGTATATAGGCAAATACAGTAATGTTAATGTTTGAATGCTAATGCTAACTTGCTAATGCTAGCAATCTAATGCTAGTGCTAATATCTGTCATTGTCATACTGTATTTGTCCTCTATGATGGGAATATGAGATCAGATGGCATTTAAGCATAACCCTTCATGAGAATATGAGATCAGATGGCATTTAAATAACCCTTCTTGTATATAGGCAAATACAGTAATGTTAATGTTTGAATGCTAATGCTAACTTGCTAATGCTAGCGATCTAATGATAGTGCTAATATCTGGTCATTGTTATACTGTAAGTGTCCTCTATGATGAGAATAAGACATCAGATGGCATTTAAGCATAACCCTTCATGAGAATATGAGATCAGATGGCATTTAATTATCCATTCTTGTATATAGGCAAATACAGTGATGTTAATGTTTGAATGCTAATGCTAACTTGCTAATGCTAGCGATCTAATGCTAGTGCTAATATCTGGTCATTGTTATACTGTATTTGTCCTCTATGATGGGAATATGAGATCAGATGGCATTTAAGCATAACCCTTCATGAGAATATGAGATCAGATGGCATTTAATAAACCCTTTCTTGTATATAGGCAAATACAGTAATGTTAATGTTTGAATGCTAATGCTAACTTGCTAATGCTAGCGATCTAATGCTAGTGCTAATATCTGGTCATTGTCATACTGTAAGTGTCCTCTATGATGGGAATATGACATCAGATGACATTTAAGCATAACCCTTCATGAGAATATGAGATCAGATGGCATTTAAATAACCCTTCTTGTATATAGGCAAATACAGTAATGTTAATGTTTGAATGCTAATGCTAACTTGCTAATGCTAGCGATCTAATGCTAGTGCTAATATCTGGTCATTGTTATACTGTATTTGTCCTCTATGATGAGAATAAGAGATCAGATGGCATTTAAGCATAACCCTTCATGAGAATATGAGATCAGATAGCATTTAATCTTATCCATTCTTGTATATATAGGCAAATACAGTAATGTTAATGTTTGAATGCTAATGCTAACTTGCTAATGCTAGCGATCTAATGCTAGTGCTAATATCTGGTCATTGTTATACTGTAAGTGTATGAGATCTATGATGAGAATATGAGATCAGATGGCATTTAAACATAACCCTTCATGAGAATATGAGATCAGATGGCATTTAATCTTATCCATTCTTGTATATAGGCAAATACAGTAATGTTAATGTTTGAATGCTAATGCTAACTTGCTAATGCTAGCGATCTAATGCTAGTGCTAATATCTGCTCATTGTCATACTGTAAGTGTCCTCTATGATGAGAATAAGAGATCAGATGACATTTAAGCATAATGGAGAATATGAGATCAGATGGCATTTAATTAACTATTTTTGTATATATTCAAATACAGTAATGTTAATGTTTGAATGCTAATACTAACTGCTAAAGCTAGCAATCTAATGCTAAATATCTGGTCATTGTTATACTGTATTGTCCTTATGATGAGAATAAGAGATCAGATGGCATTTAAAAACATAACCCTTCATGAGAATATGAGATCAGATGGCATTTAATTAACCCTTCTTGTATATAGGCAAATACAGTTATGTTAATGTTTGAATGCTAATGCTAACTTGCTAATGCTAGCGATCTAATGCTAGTGCTAATATCTGTTCATTGTTATACTGTAAGTGTCCTTTATGATGAGAATAATGACATCAGATGGAATTTAAGCATAACCCTTCATGAGAATATGAGATCAGATGGTTTTTAATAAACCCTTCTTGTATATAGGCAAATACAGTCATGTTAATGTTTGAATGCTAATGCTAACTTGCTAATGCTAGCAATCTAATGCTAGTGCTAATACCTGGTCATTGTCATACTGTATTTGTACTCTATGATGGGAATATGAGATCAGATGACATTTAAGCATAACCCTTCATGAGAATATGAGATCAGATGGCATTTAAATAACCCTTCTTGTATTTAGGCAAATACAGTAATGTTAATGTTTGAATGCTAATGCTAACTTGCTAATGCTAGAGATCTAATGATAGTGCTAATATCTGCTCATTGTTATACTGTAAGTGTCCTCTATGATGAGAATAAGACATCAGATGACATTTAAGCATAACCCTTGATGAGAATATGAGATCAGATAGCATTTATGCTTATCCATTCTTGTATATATACAAATACAGTAATGTTAATGTTTGAATGTTTAACTTGCTAAACCAGCGATCTAATGCTCGTGCTAATATCTGGTGATTGTTATACTGGTATCTAGATGAGAATATGAGATCAGATGGCAATAAAATAAAACGCTTCTTTATATATAGGCCAATACATTAATGTTAATGTTTGAATGCTAATTCTAACTTCCTAATGCTAGATCTAATGCTAGTGCTAATATCTGGTCATTGTTATACTGTAAGTGTCCTCTATGATGAGAATTAGACATCAGATGGCATTTAAGCATAACCCTTCATGAGAATATGAGAACAGATGGCATTTAATCTTATCCATTCTTGTATATAGGCAAATAAAGTAATGTTAATGTTTGAAAGCTAATGCTAACTTGCTAATGCTAGCGATCTAATGCTAGTGCTAATATCTGGTCATTGTCATACTGTATTTGTCCTTCTGATGGGAATATGAGAACAGATGGCATTTAAACATAACCCTTCATGAGAATATATGAGATCAGATGGAATTTAATTAACCCATTTTTGTATATAGGCAAAAACAGTAATGTTAATGTTTGAATGAATGCTAACTTGCTAATGCTAGCGATCTAATGCTAGTGCTAATATCTGGTCATTGTTATACTGTAAGTGTCCTCTATGATGAGAATAAGAGATCAGATGGCATTTAAACATAACCCTTCATGAGAATATGAGATCAGATAGCATTTATGTTTATCCATTCTTGTATATAGGCAAATACAGTAATGTTAATGTTAGAATGCTAATGCTAACTTGCTAATGCTAGCGATCTAATATTAGTGCTTATATCTGGTCATTGTCATACTGTATTTGTCCTCTATGATGGGAATATGAGATCAGATGGCATTTAAGCATAACCCTTCATGAGAATATGAGATCAGATGGCATTTAAATAACCCTTCTTGCATATAGGCAAATACAGTAATGTTAATGTTTGAATGCTAATACTAACTTGCTAATGCTAGCGATCTAATGCTAGTGCTAATATCTGCTCATATACTGTAAGTGTCCTCTATGATGTTATACTGTAAGCATAACCCTTCATGAGAATATGAGATCAGATGGCATTTAATTAACCCTTCTTGTATATAGGCTAAAACAGTAATGTTAATGTTTGAATGCAAAGGCTAACTTGCTAATGCTAGCGATCTAATGCTAGTGCTAATATCTGGTCATTGTTATTCTGTATGTGTCCTCTATGATGAGAAAAAGACATCAGATGGAATTTAAGCATAACCCTTCATGAGAATATGAGATCAGATGGCAATTAAATAAACCCCTTCTTGTATATAGGCAAATACAGTAATGTTAATGTTTGAATGCTAATTCTAACTTCCTAATGCTAGCGATCTAATGCTAATGCTAATATCTGGTCATTGTCATACTGTATTTGTCCTCTATGATGAGAATAAGACATCAGATGACATTTAAGCATAACCCTTCATGAGAATATGAGATCAGATGGCATTTAATCTTAACCATTCTTGTATATATAGGCAAATACAGTAATGTTAATGTTTGAATAATGTTAATGTTTGAATGCTAATGCTAACTTGCTAATGCTAGTAATCTAATGCTAGTGCTAATATCTGCTCATTGTCATACTGTAAGTGTCCTCTATGATGAGAATATGAGATCAGATGACATTTAAGCATAACCCTTCATGAGAATATGAGATCAGATGGCATTTAAATAACCCTTCTTGTATATAGGCAAATACAGTAATGTTAATGTTTGAATGCTAATTCTAACTTGCTAATGCTAGAGATCTAATGCTAGTGCTAATATCTGCTCATTGTTATACTGTAAGTGTCCTCTATGATGAGAATAAGACATCAGATGGCATTTAAGCATAACCCTTCATGAGAATATGAGATCAGATGGCATTTAATAAACCCATTCTTGTATATAGGCAAATACAGTAATGTTAATGTTTGAATGCTAATGCTAACTTGCTAATGCTAGCGATCTAATGCTAGTGCTAATATCTGGTCATTGTTATACTGTATTTGTCCTCTATGATGAGAATATGAGATCAGATGGCATTTAAGCATAACCCTTCATGAGAATATGAGATCAGATGGCATTTAAATAACCCTTCTTGTATATAGGCAAATACAGTAATGTTAATGTTTGAATGCTAATGCTAACTTGCTAATGCTAGCGATCTAATGCTAGTGCTAATATCTGGTCATTGTTATACTGTAAGTGTCCTCTATGATGAGAATAAGACATCAGATGGGATTTAAGCATAACCCTTCATGAGAATATGAGATCAGATGGCATTTAAATTATCCATTCTTGTATATAGGCAAATAAAGTAATGTTAATGTTTGAATGCTAATGCTAACTTGCTAATGCTAGCGATCTAATGCTAGTGCTAATATCTGGTCATTGTCATACTGTATTTGTCCTCTATGATGGGAATATGAGATCAGATGGCATTTAAGCATAACCCTTCATGAGAATATGAGATCAGATGGCATTTAATTAATCCATTTTGTATATAGGCAAAAACAGTAATGTTAATGTTTGAATGCTAATGCTAACTTGCTAATGCTAGCGATCTAATGCTAGTGCTAATATCTGGTCATTGTTATACTGTAAGTGTCCTCTATGATGAGAATAAGACATCAGATGGCATTTAAGCATAACCCTTCATGAGAATATGAGATCAGATGGCATTTATGTTTATCCATTCTTGTATATAGGCAAATACAGTAATGTTAATGTTTGAATGCTAATGCTAACTTGCTAATGCTAGCGATCTAATGCTAGTGCTAATATCTGGTCATTGTCATACTGTATTTGTCCTCTATGATGGGAATATGAGATCAGATGGCATTTAAGCATAACCCTTCATGAGAATATGAGATCAGATGGCATTTAAATAACCCTTCTTGTATATAGGCAAATACAGTAATGTTAATGTTTGAATGCTAATGCTAACTTGCTAATGCTAGCGATCTAATGCTAGTGCTAATATCTGGTCATTGTTATACTGTAAGTGTCCTCTATGATGAGAATATGAGATCAGATGGCATTTAATTAAACCCTTCATGAGAATATGAGAAAACAGCATTTTTTATTTTCTTGCATATAGGCAAATACAGTAATGTTAATGTTATGAATGCTAATGCTAACTATGCTAATGCTAACTTATCTAATGCTAGTTAATATTAGTGCTAATATCTTGTCATTGTCATACTGTATTTGTCCTCTATGATGGAATATGAGATCAGATGGCATTTAAGCATAACCCTTCATGAGAATATGAGATCAGATGGCATTTAATCTTATCCATTCTTGTATATAGGCAAATACAGTAATGTTAATGTTTGAATGCTAATTCTAACTTGCTAATGCTAGCGATCTAATGCTAGTGCTAATATCTGGTCATTGTCATACTGTATTTGTCCTCTATGATGAGAATAAGAGATCAGATGGCATTTAAACATAACCCTTCATGAGAATATGAGATCAGATGGCATTTAATCTTATCCATTCTTGTATATATAGCAAATACAGTAATGTTAATGTTTGAATGCTAATGCTAACTTGCTAATGCTAGCGATCTAATGCTAGTGCTAATATCTGCTCATTGTTATACTGTAAGTGTCCTCTATGATGAGAATATGAGATCAGATGGCATTTAAGCATAACCCTTCATGAGAATATGAGATCAGATGGCATTTAATTAACCCTTCTTGTATATATAGGCAAATACAGTAATGTTAATGTTTGAATGCTAATTCTAAACTTGCTAATGCTAGCGATCTAATGCTAGTGCTAATATCTGGTCATTGTTATACTGTAAGTGTCCTCTATGATTAGAATAAGACATCAGATGGCATTTTAGCATAACCCTTCATGAGAATATGAGATCAGATGGCATTTAAATAACCCTTCTTGTATATAGGCAAATACAGTTATGTTAATGTTTGAATGCTAATGCTAACTTGAATAATGCTAGCGATCTAATGCTAGTGCTAATATCTGGTCATTGTTATACTGTAAGTGTCCTCTATGATTAGAATAAGACATCAGATGGCATTTAAGCATAACCCTTCATGAGAATATGAGATCAGATGGCATTTAATGCTTATCCATTGTTGTATATTAGGCAAATACAGTAATGTTAATGTTTGAATGCTAATGCTAACTTGCTAATGCTAGCGATTTAATGCTAGTGCTAAAATCTGCTCATTGTAATACTGTAAGTGTCCTCTATGATGAGAATAAGACATCAGATGGCATTTAAGCATAACCCTTCATGAGAAATATGAGATCAGATGGCATTTAATTATCCATTCTTGTATATATGCAAATACAGTAATGTTAATGTTTGAATGCTAATGCTAACTTGCTAATGCTAGCGATCTAATGATAGTCCTAATATCTGTTCATTGTTATACTGTAAGTGTCTCTATGATGAGAATAAGACATCAGATGATTTTTAGCATAACCCTTCATGAGAATATGAGATCAGATGGCATTTAACCCTTCTTGTATATAGGCAAATACAGTAATGTTAATGTCTGAATGCTAATGCTAACTTGCTAATGCTAGCGATCTAATGCTAGTGCTAATATCTGCTCATTGTCATACTGTAAGTGTCCTCTATGATTAGAATAAGACATCAGATGGCATTTAAGCATAACCCTTCATGAGAATATGAGATCAGATGGCATTTAATTAACCCTTCTTGTATATAGGCAAATACAGTAATGTTAATGTTTGAATGCTAATGCTAACTTGCTAATGCTAGCGATCTAATGCTAGTGCTAATATCTGGTCATTGTCATACTGTATTTGTCCTCTATGATGGGAATATAAGAGATCAGATGGCATTTAAGCATAACCCTTCATGAGAATATGAGATCAGATAGCATTTAATAAACCCTTCTTGTATATAGGCAAATACAGTAATGTTAATGTTTGAATGCTAATGCTAACTTGCTAATGCTAGCGATCTAATGCTAGTGCTAATATCTGGTCATTGTTATACTGTAAGTGTCCTCTATGATGAGAATAAGACATCAGATGGCATTTTAAGCATAACCCTGCATGAGAATATGAGATCAGATGGCATTTATGTTTATCCATTCTTGTATATAGGCAAATACAGTAATGTTAATGTTTGAATGCTAATGCTAACCTGCTAATGCTAGCGATCTAATGCTAGTGCTAATATCTGCTCATTGTTATACTGTAAGTGTCCTCTATGATGAGAATAAGACATCAGATGGCATTTAAGCATAACCCTTCATGAGAATATGAGATCAGATGGCATTTAAAACATCCATTCTTGTATATAGGCAAATACAGTAATGTTAATGTTTGAATGCTAATACTAACTTGCTAATGCTAGCGATCTAATGCTAGTGCTAATATCTGGTCATTTTTATACTGTATTTGTCCTCTATGATGAGAATATGAGATCAGATGGCATTTATAAAGAATTAACCCAGATGGAATATATTCAAAAATACAGTAATGTTAATGTCTGAATGCTAACTAATGCTAGCGATCTAATGCTAGTGCTAATATCTGGTCATTGTTAAACTTTAAGTGTCCTCAATGATGAGAATAAAAGATCAGATGGCATTTAAACATAACTCTTTATGAGAATATGAGATCAGATGGCATTTAATCTTATCCATTCTTGTATATAGGCAAATACAGTAATGTTAATGTCTGAATGCTAATGCTAACTTGCTAATGCTAGCGATCTAATGCTAGTGCTAATATCTGCTCATTGTTAAACTGTAAGTGTCCTATATGATGAGAATAAGAGATCAGATGGCATTTAAAACATATCCTTTTATGAGAATATGAGATCAGATGGCATTTAATCTAATTTATTCTTGTATTTAGGCAAATACAGTAATGTTAATGTCTGAATGCTAATGCTAACTAGCGATCTAATGCTAGTGCTAATATCTGTTCATTGTTAAACTGTAAGTGTCCTCTATGATGAGAATAAGAGATCAGATGGCATTTAAACATAACCCTTCATGAGAATATGAGATCAGATGGCATTCAATCTTATCCATTCTTGTATATAGGCAAATACAGTAATGTTAATGTTTGAATGCTAATGCTAACTAATGCTAGAGATCTAATGCTAGTGCTAATATCTGCTCATTGTTATACTGTAAGTGTCTCTATGATGAGAATAATAGATCAGATGGCAATAAAGATTAACCCAACTGCCTGAGAATATATTCAAATATGGCATAATGTTATCCATCTGAATGCTAATGCTAACTAGCGTCTAATGTTAATGCTAATATCTGCTTCATTGTTAAACTTTAAGTGTCCTCTATGATGAGAATAAAACATCAGATGGCATTTAAACATATCTCTTCATGAGAATATGAGATCAGATGGCATTCAATCTTATCCATTCTTGTATATAGGCAAATAAAGTAATGTTAATGTTTGAATGCTAATGCTAACTTGCTAATGCTAGCGATCTAATGCTAGTGCTAATATCTGCTCATTGTTATACTGTAAGTGTCCTCTATGATGAGAATATGAGATCAGATGGCATTTAAACATAACCCTTCATGAGAATATGAGATCAGATGGCATTTAATTATCCATTCTTGTATATAGGCAAATACAGTAATGTTAATGTTTGAATGCTAATGCTAACTTGCAATGCTAGCGATCTAATGCTAGTGCTAATATCTGCTCATTGTTATACTGTAAGTGTCCTTTATGATGAGAATGCAGATGGCATTTAAGCATAACCCTTCATGAGAATATGAGAGATCAGATGGCTTTTAATAAACCCTTCTTGTATATAGGCAAATACAGTAATGTTAATGTTTGAATGCTAATGCTAACTTGCTAATGCTAGAGATCTAATGCTAGTGCTAATATCTGTTCATTGTTATACTGTAAGTGTCCTCTATGATGAGAATAAGACATCAGATGGCATTTAAGCATAACCCTGAGAATATGAGATCAGATGGCATTTAAGCTTTATCCATTCTTGTATATAGGCAAATACAGTAATGTTAATGTCTGAATGCTAATGCTAACTTGCTAATGCTAGCGATCTAATGCTAGTGCTAATATCTGCTCATTGTCATACTGTAAGTGTCCTCTATGATGAGAATAAGACATCAGATGGCATTTAAGCATAACCCTGCATGAGAATATGAGATCAGATGGCATTTATGCTTATCCATTCTTGTATATAGGCAAATACAGTAATGTTAATGTTTGAATGCTAATGCTAACCTTCTAATGCTAGCGATCTAATGCTAGTGCTAATATCTGCTCATTGTTATACTGTAAGTGTCCTCTATGATGAGAATAAGACATCAGATGGCATTTACATAACCCTGCATGAGAATGTGAGATCAGATGGCCCCATTCTTGTATATAGGCAAATACAGAATGTTAATGTTTGAATGCTAATGCTAACTTGCTAATGCTAGCAATCTAATGCTAGTGCTAATATCTGCTCATTGTCATACTGTAAGTGTCCTCTATGATGGGAATATGAGATCAGATGGCATTTCAGCATAACCCTTCATGAGAATATGAGATCAGATGGCATTTTAATTAACCCTTCTTGTATATATTCAAATACAGTAATGTTAATGTTTGATTGCTAATGCTAAACTGCTAATGCTAGCGATCTAATGCTAGTGCTAATATCTGGTCATTGTTATACTGTAAGTGTCCTTTATGATGAGAATAAGACATCAGATGGCATTTAAGCATAACCCTTCATGAGAATATGAGATCAGATGGCATTTAATTTATCCATTCTTGTATATAGGCAAATACAGTAATGTTAATGTTTGAATGCTAATGCTAACTTGCTAATGCTAGCGATCTAATGCTAGTGCTAATATCTGCTCATTGTCATACTGTAGTGTCCTCTATGATGAGAATAATACATCAGATGGCATTTAAGCATAACCCTTCATGAGAATATGAGATCAGATGGCATTAAAATTATCCATTCTTGTATATATTCAAATACAGTAATGTTAATGTTTGAATGCTAATGCTAACTTGCTAATGCTAGTGATCTAATGCTAGTGCTAATATCTGCTCATTGTTATACTATAAGTGTCCTCTATGATGAGAATAAGACATCAGATGGCATTTAAGCATAACCCTTCATGAGAATATGAGATCAGATGGCATTTAATTAACCATTCTTGTATATAGGCAAATACAGTAATGTTAATGTTTGAATGCTAATGCTAACTTGCTAATGCTAGCGATCTAATGCTAGTGCTAATATCTGGTCATTGTTTTACTGTAAGTGTCCTCTATGATGAGAATAAGAGATCAGATGGCATTTAAGCATAACCCTTCATGAGAATATGAGATCAGATGGCATTTAATTAACCATTCTTGTATATAGGCAAATACAGTAATGTTAATGTTTGAATGCTAATGCTAACTAGCGATCTAATGCTAGTGCTAATATCTGGTCATTGTCATACTGTATTTGTCCTCTATGATGGGAATATAGAGAACAGATGGCATTTAAACATAACCCTTCATGAGAATATGAGATCAGATGGCTTTTAATCAACCCTTCTTGTATATAGGCAAATACAGTAATGTTATTTTTGAATGCTAATGCTAACTTGCTAATGCTAGCGATCTAATGCTAGTGCTAATATCTGGTCATTGTTATACTGTAAGTGTCCTCTATGATAAGAATAAGACATCAGATGGCATTTAAGAATAACCCTTATGAGAATTTGAGATCAGATAGCATTTATGCTTATCCATTCTTGTATATAGGCAAATACAGTAATGTTAATGTTTGAATGCTAATGCTAACTTGCTAATGCTAGCGATCTAATGCTAGTGCTAATATCTGGTCATTGTCAAACTGTATTTGTCCTCTATGATGGGAATATGAGATCAGATGGCATTTAAACATAACCCTTCATGAGAATATGAGATCAGATGGCATTTAAATAACCCTTCTTGTATATAGGCAAATACAGTAATGTTAATGTTTGAATGCTAATGCTAACTTTGCTAAAGCTAGCAATCTAATGCTAGTGCTAATATCTGCATTGTTATAATGTCACTGTACTCTGGAATCAGATGACATTGAGAATATGAGAAGATCAGATGGCATTTAATTAACCCTTCTTGTATATAGGCTAATACAGTAATGTTAATGTTTGAATGCTAATGCTAACTTGCTAATGTTAGCGATCTAATGCTAGTGCTATTATCTGCTCATTATTTATACTGTAAATGTCCTCTATGATGAGAATAAAACATCAGATGGAATTTAAACATAACCCTTCATGAGAATATGAGATCAGATGGCATTCAATCTTAACCCCTTCTTGTATATAGGCAAATAGAGTAATGTTAATGTTTGAATTCTAATGCTAACTGCTAATGCTAGCGATCTAATGCTAGTGCTAATATCTGGTCATTGTCATACTGTATTTGTCCTCTATGATGAGAATAAAGACATCAGATGGCATTTAAGCATAACCCTTCATGAGAATATGAGATCAGATGGCATTTAATCTAATCCATTCTTGTATATAGGCAAATACAGTAATGTTAATGTCTGATTGCTAATGCTAACTTGCTAATGCTAGCGATCTAATGCTAGTGCTAATATCTGGTCATTGTTATACTGTAAGTGTCCTCTATTATGGGAATAAGAGATCAGATGGCATTTAAGCATTACCCTTCATGAGAATATTAGATCAGATGGCATTTTAATTAATCCATTCTTGTATATATTCAAATACAGTAATGTTAATGTTTGAATGCTAATTCCAAACTGCTAATGCTAACGATCTAATGCTATTGCTAATATCTGCTCATTGTTATACTATAAGTGTCCTCTATGATGAGAATAAGAGATCAGATGGCATTTAAGCATAACCCTTCATGAGAATATGAGATCAGATGGCAATTTAATAAACCCTTCTTGTATATAGGCAAATACAGTAAGTTAATGTTTGAATGCTAATGCTAACTTGCTAATGCTAGCGATCTAATGCTAGTGCTAATATCTGCTCATTGTTATACTGTAAGTGTCCTCTATGATGAGAATAAGACATCAGATGGCATTTAAGTATAACCCTTCATGAGAATATGAGATAAGATGGCATTTAATTTATCCATTCTTGTATATATTCAAAATACAGTAATGTTAATGTTTGAATGCTAATGCTAACTTGCTAATGCTAGCGATCTAATGCTAGTGCTAATATCTGCTCATTGTTATACTGTAAGTGTCCTCTATGATGAGAATAAGACATCAGATGGCATTTAAGCATAACCCTCATGAGAATATGAGATCAGATGGCATTTAATTTATCCATTCTTGTATATAGGCAAATACAGTAATGTTAATGTTTGAATGCTAATGCTAACTTGCTAATGCTAGCGATCTAATGCTAGTGCTAATATCTGGTCATTGTTATACTGTAAGTGTCTATATGATGAGAATAAGAGAGATCAGATGGCATTTAAGCATAACCCTTCATGAGAATATGAGATCAGATGGCTTTTAAGTAAACCATTCTTGTATATAGGCAAATACAGTAATGTTAATGTTTGAATGCTAATGCTAACTAGCTAATGCTAGCGATCTAATGCTAGTGCTAATATCTGCTCATTGTAATACTGTAAAGTGTCTCTATGATGAGAATAAGACATCAGATGGCATTTAAGCATAACCCTGCATGAGAATATGAGATCAGATGGCATTTATTCTTATCCATTCTTGTATATAGGCAAATACAGTAATGTTAATGTTTGAATGATAATGCTAATTCTAATGCTAACAATCTAATGCTAGTGCTAATATCTGCTCATTGTTATACTGCTAAGTGTCCTCTATGATGAGAATAAGAGATCAGATGGCATTTAAGCATAACTCTATGAGAATATGAGATCAGATGGCATTTAATTTATCCATTCTTGTATATATTAAAAATAAAGTAATGTTAATGTTTGAATGCTAATGCTAGCGATCTAGCTATCTAATGCTAGTGCTATCTAGTCATTGTTATACTGTATTTAAGTGTCCTCTATGATGAGAATAAGAGATCAGATGGCATTTAAGATTAACCCTTCATATATTCAAATACAGTAATGTTAATGTTTAGATGCTAATTCTAATCTGCTATCCATTCTTGTATATAGTGCTAATATCTGTCATTGTCATACTGTGTCCTCTATGATGAGAATAAGAGATCAGATGGCATTGCTAACCCTTCATGAAATATGAGATCAGATGGCATTTAATTAACCCTAATATATTCAAATGGCAATTTATCTTGTCCAATTTGAATATGTAATGTGTCCTTATGATGAGAATAAGCATCAGATGGCATTTAAGCATAACCCTTCATGAGAATATGAGATCAGATGGCATTAAAGCTTATCTTCTTGTTAAGTACTGTTTGAATACAGCTAACTGATAAGAATAAGAATGCTATGGCATTTAAGTGCTAATGAGAATATGAGATCAGATGAGAATATCTGAATTCATTGATATACTGTATTCCTCTATATAGGCAAATACAGTAATGTAATGTTTGAATGCTAATGGCATTTAATGCATAACCCTAGTGCTAATATCTGCTCATTGTTAATATCCTCTATGATGAGAATAAGAGATCAGATGCATTTAAACATAACCTTATGAGAATATGAGATCAGATGGCATTAAATTAACTTTCTTGTATATAGGCAAAATTCAGTAATTGAATGTTTGAATGCTAACTTGCTAATGCTAGCGATCTAATGCTAGTGCTAATATCTGCTCATTGTTTTACTGTACGTGTCCTCTATGATGAGAATAAGACATCAGATGGCATTTAAGCAGATGGGAATATGAATCAGATGGCATTTAAGCTTATCCATTCTTGTATATATTCAAATACAGTAATGTTAATGTTGAATGAATGCTAACCTGCTAATGCTAGCGATCTAATGCTAGTGCTAATATCTGGTCATTGTTATACTGTAAGTGTCCTCTATGATGAGAATAAGACATCAGATGGCATTTAAGCATAACCCTTCATGAGAATATGAGATCAGATGGCATTAAAAGCTTATCCATTCTTGTATATAGGCAAATACAGTAATGTTAATGTTTGAAAGCTAATGCTAACTTTTGCTAATGCTAGCGATCTAATGCTAGTGCTAATATCTGGTCATTGTTATACTGTAAGTGTCCTTTATGATGGGAATAAGACAACAGATGGCATTTAAGCATAACCCTTCATGAGAATATGAGATCAGATGGCATTAAATTAACCATTCTTGTATATATAGGCAAAAACAGTAATGTTAATGTTTGAATGCTAATGCTAACTTGCTAATGCTAGCGATATAATGCTAGTGCTAATATCTGCTCATTGTTATACTGTATGTGTCCTCTATGATGAGAATAAGACATCAGATGGCATTTAAGCATAACCCTTCATGAGAATATGAGATCAGATGGCATTTAATCTTATCCATTCTTGTATATAGGCAAATACAGTAATGTTAATGTTTAATGCTAATGCTAACTTGCTAATGCTAGCGATCTAATGCTAGTGCACATATCCTGGTCATTGTTTTACTGTAAGTGTCCTCTGATGGGAATATGAGATCAGATGGCATTTAAACATAACCCTTCATGAGAATATGAGATCAGATGGCATTTAAATAACCCTTCTTGCATATAGGCAAATACAGTAATGTTAATGTTTGAATGCTAATACTAACTTGCTAATGCTAGCAATCTAATGCTAGTGCTAATATCTGCTCATTGTTATACTGTATAGGTCTCTATGATGAGAATAAGACATCAGATGGCATTTAATCATATCCCTTCATGAGAATATGAGATCAGATGGCATTAATCCATTCTTGTAATGATCAATGTTAATGAATGCTAATGCTAACTTGCTAATGCTAGCGATCTAATGCTATGCTAATATCTGCTCATTGTCATACTGTAAGTGTCCTCTATGATGGTAATATGAGATCAGATGGCATTTAACATAACCCTTCATGAGAATATGAGATCAGATGGCATTTAATTAACCCCTTCTTGTATATAGGCAAATACAGTAATGTGCTAATGTTTGAATGCTAATGCTAACTTGCTAATGCTAGCGATCTAATGCTAGTGCTAATATCTGTTCATTGTTATACTGTAAGTGTCCTCTATGATGAGAATAAGAGATCAGATGGCATTTAAACATAACTCTTCATGAGAAATATGAGATCAGATAGCATTTAATCTTATCCATTCTTGTATATAGGCAAATACAGTAATGTTAATGTTTGAATGCTAATTTCTAACTTGCTAATGCTAGCGATCTAATGCTAGTGCTAATATCTGGTCATTGTCATACTGTAAGTGTCCTCTATGATGGGAATAATAGATCAGATGGCATTTAAGCATAACCCTTCATGAGAATATGAGATCAGATGGCATTAAAATTAACCCTTCTTGTATATAGGCAAATACAGTAATGTTAATGTTTGAATGCTAATGCTAACTAATGCTAGCTATCTAATGCTAGTGCTAATATCTGGTCATTGTTATACTGTAAGTGTCCTCTATGAATAAGAGATCATATGACATTTATAACCCTTCATGAATTTTAGATCATTTAATCCATTTCTTGTATATAGGCAAATACAGTAATGTTAATGTCTTGCTAATGCTAACTGCTAATGCTAGCGATCTAATGCTAGTGCTAATATCTGGTCATTGTTAAACTGTAAGTGTCCTCTATGATGAGAATAAGAGATCAGATGGCATTTAAACATATCTCTTCATGAGAATATGAGATCAGATGGCATTAAAGCTTATCCATTCTTGTATATAGGCAAATACAGTAATGTTAATGTCTGAATGCTAATGCCCAACTTGCTAATGCTAGCGATCTAATGCTAGTGCTAATATCTGGTCTTTGTCATACTGTAAGTGTCCTTTATGATGAGAATATGAGATCAGATGGCATTTAAGCATAACCATTCATGAGAATATGAGAAAGATGGCAGTTAATGACTTTATGTTCATTTTGGCAAATACATGATGTTAATGTTTGAATGCTAATTTAATCTTATCTATGCTAGTGCTAATATCTGTTCATTGTTATACTGTAAGTGTCCCTATGATGAGAATATGAGATCAGATGGCATTTAAACATATCTCTTCATGAGAATATGAGATCAGATGGCATTTAATCTTATCCATTCTTGTATATAGGCAAATACAGTAATGTTAATGTCTGAATGCTAATGCTAATGCTAACTAGCTAATGCGATCTAATTGCTAGTGTAATGTCTAGTCATTGAATATACATATACTCTATGATGAGAATATGAGATCAGATGGCAATAAAGATTAACCCATTCTTGTATATATTCAAATACAGTAATGTTAATGTCTGAATGCTAATGCTAACTAGCGATCTAATGCTAGTGCTAATATCTGGTCATTGTTAAACTTTAAGTGTCCTCAATGATGAGAATAAGAGATCAGATGGCATTTAAACATAACTCTTTCATGAGAATATGAGATCAGATGGCATTTAATCTTATCCATTCTTGTATATAGGCAAATACAGTAACGTTAATGTCTGAATGCTAATGCTAACTTGCTAATGCTAGCGATCTAATGCTAGTGCTAATATCTGGTCATTGTTAAACTGTAAGTGTCCTCTATGATGAGAATAAGAGATCAGATGGCATTAAAACATATCTCTTCATGAGAATATGAGATCAGATGGCATTTAATCTTATCCATTCTTGTATATTGGCAAATACAGTAATGTTAATGTCTGAATGCTATTGCTAACTTGCTAATGCTAGCGATCTAATGCTAGTGCTAATATCTGCTCATTGTCATACTGTAAGTGTCCTCTATGATGGGAATATGATATCAGATGGCATTTAAGCATAAACCTTCATGAGAATATGAGATCTGATGGCATTTAAACATAACTCTTCATGAGAGTATGAGATCAGATGGCATTTAATCTTATCCATTCTTGTATATAGGCAAATACAGTAATGTTAATGTCTGAATGCTAATGCTAACTAGCGATCTAATGCTAGTGCTAATATCTGGTCATTGTTAAACTGAAGTGTCCATCTATGATGAGAATAAGATATCAGATGGTTTGATTTAAACATATCTCTTCATGAGAATATGAGATCAGATGGCATTCAATCTTATCCATTCTTGAATATAGGCAAATACAGTAATGTTAATGTCTGAATGAATGCTAACTTGCTAATGCTAGCGATCTAATGCTAGTGCTAATATCTGGTCATTGTCATACTGTAAGTGTCCTCTATGATGAGAATATGAGATCAGATGGCATTTAAAACATAACCCTTCTTGAGAATATGAGATCAGATGGACATTTAATATATCCATTCTGTTAATGTTTGAAATACAGTAATGTTAATGTCTGAATGCTAATGCTAACTAGATCTAATGCTAGTGCTAATATCTGGTCATTGTTAAACTGTAATTGTCCTTTATGATGAGAATAAGAGATCAGATGGCATTTAAACATATCCTTCATGAGAATATGAGATCAGATGGCATTTAATTATCCATTCTGTATATAGGCAAATACAGTAATGTTAATGTTTGAATGCTAATGCTAACTTGCTAATGCTAGCGATCTAATGCTAGTGCTAATATCTGGTCATTGTTATACTGTAAGTGTCCTCTATGATGAGAAAAAGAGATCAGATGGCATTTTAGCATAACCCTTCATGAGAATATGAGATCAGATGGCATTTAATTATCCATTCTTGTATATAGGCAAATACAGTAATGTTAATGTTTGAATGCTAATGCTAACTTGCTAATGCTAGCATCTAATGCTAGTGCTAATATCTGGTCATTGTTATACTGTAAGTGTCCTCTATGATGAGAATAAGAGATCAGAATGCATTTAAGCAGAACCCTTGTATGAGAATATGAGATCAGATGGCATTTAATGCTAATCCATTCTTGTATATAGGCAAATACAGTAATGGTAATGTTTGAATGCTAATGCTAACTTGAGATAATGCTAGAGATCTAATGCTAGTGCTAATATCTGCTCATTGTTATACTGTAAGTGTCCTCTATGATGAGAATAATACATCAGATGGCATTGAAACATAACCCTTCATGAGAATATGAGATCAGATGGCATTTAATCTTATCCATTCTTGTATATTCAAATACAGTAATGTTAATGTTTTAATGCTAATGCTTATTTGCTAATGCTAGCGATCTAATGCTAGTGCTAATATCTGCTCATTGTTATACTGTAAGTGTCCTCTATGATGGGAATAAGATATCAGATGGCATTTAAACATAACCCTTCATGAGAATATGAGATCAGATGGCATTTTAATTAACCATTCTTGTATATAGGCAAATACAGTAATGTTAATGTTTGAATGCTAATGCTAACTCTTGCTAATGCTAGCAATCTAATGCTAGTGCTAATATCTAGTCATTGTTATACTGTAAAGTGTCCTGTATGATGAGAATAAGACATCAGATGCCATTTAAGATAACATGAGAATATGAGATCAGATGGCATTAAAACTTATCCATTCTTGTATATATATTCAAATACAGTAATGTTAATGTCTGAATGCTAATGCTAACTTGCTAATGCTAGCGATCTAATGCTAGTGCTAATATTTGCTCATTGTTATACTGTAATGATGAGAATATGAAAATCATGATGAGAATAAGAGATCAGAATGTCTATTTAAACATAACTTTTCAATGGTCATTGTTAGAATATGATGAGAATAAGAGATCAGATGGCATTTATTTCAATATGAGATCTGGCTTTAATCCATTCTTGTATATAGGCAAATACAGTAATGTTAATGTTTGAATGCTAATGCTAACTTGCTAATGCTAGAGTTCTAATGCTAGTGCTAATATCTGCTCATTGTTATACTGTAAGTGTCCTCTATGATGAGAATAAGACATCAGATGGCATTTAAAATAACCCTTCATGAGAATATGAGATCAGATGGCATTTAATTATCCATTCTTGTATATAGGCAAATACAGTAATGTTAATGTCTGAATGCTAATGTTAACTTGCTAATGCTAGCGATCTAATGCTAGTGCTAATATCTGCTCATTGTCATTTACTGTAAGATGTTTAATCCTTTATGATGAGAAATACAGTATTGTTATTGTTTGATCAGATGGCATTTTACATAACCCTTCATGAGAATATGAGATCAGATGGCATTTAATTTGAGAATATGAGATCCAATGGCATTTATGCTTGTATATAGGCAAATACAGTAATGTTAATGTTTGAATGCTAATGCTAACTTGCTAATGCTAGAGATCTAATGCTAGTGCTAATATCTGTTCATTGTTATACTGTAAGTGTCCTCTATGATGAGAATAAGACATCAGATGGCATTTTAAACAGAACCTTCATGAGAATATGAGATCAGATGAATTTTAATAAACATTCTTGTATATAGGCAAATACAGTAATGTTAATGTTTGAATGCTAATGCTAATATGCTAATGCAGCAATAATACTGCTAATACCTGGTCATTGTCATATGATTTGAGAATGATGGGAATATGAGTTCAGATGACATTTAAGCATAACCCTTCATGAGAATATGAGATCAGATGGCATTTAATTAACCATTCTTGTATATATTCAAATACAGTAATGTTAATGTTTGAATGTTAAATGCTAACTTGCTAATGCTAGAGATCTAATGCTAGTGCTAATATCTGGTCATTGTTATACTGTAAGTGTCCTCTATGATGAGAATAAGACATCAGATGGCATTTAAACATAACCCTGCAAGAGAATATGAGATCAGATGGCATTTAAGCTTATCCATTCTTGTATATAGGCAAATACAGTAATGTTAATGTCTGAATGCTAATGCTAACTTGCTAATGCTAGCGATCTAATGCTAGTGCTAATATCTGGTCATTGTTATACTTGTATTTGTCCTCTATGATGAGAATAAGACATCAGATGGCATTTTAGCATAACCCTTCATGAGAATATGAGATCAGATGGCATTTAAGCTTATCCATTCTTGTATATAGGCAAAACAGTAATGTTAATGTTTGAATGCTAATGCTAACTTGCTAATGCTAGCGATCTAATGCTAGTGCTAATATCTGGTCATTGTTATACTGTAAGTGTCCTCTATGATGAGAATATGACATCAGATGGCATTTAAACATAACCCTTTTATGAGAATATGAGATCAGATGGCATTTAATTTATCCATTCTTGTATATAGGCAAATACAGTAATGTTAATGTTTGAATGCTAATGCTAACTTGCTAATGCTAGCGATCTAATGCTAGTGCTAATATCTGGTCATTGTTATACTGTAAGTGTCCTCTATGATGAGAATAAGAGATCAGATGGCATTTAAACATAACCCTTCATGAGAATATGAGATCAGATGGCTTTTTTAATTATCCATTCTTGTATATAGGCAAATACAGTAATGTTAATGTTTGAATGCTAATGCTAACTTGCTAATGCTAGCGATCTAATGCTAGTGCTAATATCTGGTCATTGTTATACTGTAAGTGTCCTCTATAATGAGAATAAGACATCAGATGGCATTTAAGCATAACCCTTCATGAGAATATGAGATCAGATGGCATTTAATCTTATCCATTCTTGTATATAGGCAAATACAGTAATGTTAATGTTTGAATGCTAATGCTAACTTGCTAATGCTAGCGATCTAATGCTAGTGCTAATATCTGCTCTTTTTGTTTTTACTGTAAGTGTCCTCTATGATGGGAATATGAGATCAGATGGCATTTAAGCATAACCCTTCATGAGAATATGAGATCAGATGGCATTTAATCAACCCTTCTTGTATATATTCAAATACAGTAATGTTAATGTTTGAATGCTAATGCTAACTTGCTAATGCTAGCGATCTAATGCTAGTGCTAATATCTGGTCATTGTTATACTGTAAGTGTCCTCTATGATGAGAATAAGACATCAGATGGCATTTAAGCATAACCCTTCTTGAGAATATGAGATCAGATGGCATTTAAATCTTATCTATTCTTGTATATAGGCAAATACAGTAATGTTAATGTTTGAATGCTAATGCTAACTTGCTAATGCTAGCGATCTAATGCTAGTGCTAATATCTGCTCATTGTTATACTGTAAGTGTCCTCTATGATGAGAATAAGACATCAGATGGCAATTAAAACCCTTCATGAGAATATGAGATCAGATGGCTTTAATATATATTCAAATACAGTAATGTTAATGTCTGAATGCTAATGCTAACTTGCTAATGCTAGCGATCTAATGCTAGTGCTAATATCTGGTCATTGTTAAACTTTAAGTGTCCTCAATGATGAGAATAAAGAGATCAGATGGCATTTAAACATAACTCTTCTTGAGAATATGAGATCAGATGGCATTTAATCTTATCCATTCTGTATATAGGCAAATACAGTAATGTTAATATGAATGAATGCTAATGCTAATGCTAGCGATCTAATGCTAGTGCTAATATCTGGTCATTGTTAAACTGAAAATGTCCTCTATGATGAGAATAAGAGATCAGATGGCATTTAAAAGATATCTCTTCATGAGAATATGAGATCAGATGGCATTTAATCTTATCCATTCTTGTATATTGGCAAATAAAGTAATGTTAATGTCTGAATGCTAATGCTAACTTGCTAATGCTAGAGATCTAATGCTAGTGCTAATATCTGCTCATTGTTATACTGTAAGTGTCCTCTATGATGAATATGAGAATATGAGATCAGATGGCATTTATATAGCATAAACCTTCATGAGAATATGAGATCTGATGGCATTTAAACATAACCCTTCATGAGAATATGAGATCAGATGGCATTTAATCTTATCCATTCTTGTATATAGGCAAATACAGTAATGTTAATGTCTGAATGCTAATGCTAACTAGCGATCTAATGCTAGTGCGAATATCTGGTCATTGTTAAACTGTAAGTGTTCTCTATGATGAGAATAAGATATCAGATGGCATTTAAACATATCTCTTCATGAGAATATGAGATCAGATGGCATTCAATCTTATCCATTCTTGAATATAGGCAAATACAGTAATGTTAATGTCTGAATGCTAATGCTAACTAGCGATCTAATGCTAGTGCTAATATCTGGTCATTGTTGAACTTTAAGTGTCCTCAATGATGAGAATAAGAGATCAGATGGCATTTAAACATAACTCTTCTTGAGAGTATGAGATCAGATGACATTTAATCTTATCCATTCTTGTATATAGGCAAATACAGTAATGTTAATATCTGAATGCTAATGCTAACTAGCGATCTAATGCTAGTGCTAATAACTGGTCATTGTTAAACTGTAATTGTTCTCTATGATGAGAATAAGACATCAGATGGCATTTAAACATATCTCTTCATGAGAATATGAGATCAGATGGCATTCAATCTTATCCATTCTTGTATATAGGCAAATACAGTAATGTTAATGTCTGAATGCTAATGCTAACTTGCTAATGCTAGCGATCTAATGCTAGTGCTAATATCTGGTCATTGTCATACTGTAAGTGTCCTCTATGATGGGAAAATGAGATCAGATGGCATTTAAGCATAACACTTCATGAGAATATGAGATCAGATGGCATTTAATTAACCCTTCTTGTATATATTCAAATTCAGTAATGTTAATGTTTGATTGCTAATGCTAACTTGCTAATGCTAGCGATCTAATGCTAGTGCTAATATCTGGTCATTGTTATACTGTAAGTGTCCTTTATGATGAGAATAAGAGATCAGATGGCATTTAAGCAGAACCCTTCATGAGAATATGAGATCAGATGGCATTTAAGCTAATCCATTCTTGTATATAGGCAAATACAGTAATGTTAATGTTTGAATGCTAATGCTAACTTGCTAATGCTAGAGATCTAATGCTAGTGCTAATATCTGCTCATTGTTGTACTGTAAGTGTCCTCTATGATGAGAATAATACATCAGATGGCATTGAAGCATAACCCTGCATGAGAATATGAGATCAGATGGCATTAAAGCTTATCCATTCTTGTATATAGGCAAATACAGTAATGTTAATGTTTTAATGCTAATGCTTATTTGCTAATGCTAGCGATCTAATGCTAGTCCTAATATCTGCTCAATGTTATACTGTAAGTGTCCTCTCTGATGGGAATATGTGATCAGATGGCATTTTAAGCATAACCCTTCATGAGAATATGAGATCAGATGGCATTTAAACTTATCCATTCTTGTATATAGGCAAATACAGTAATGTTAATGTTTGAATGCTAATGCTAACTTGCTAATGCTAGCAATCTAATGCTTGTGCTAATATCTGCTCATTGTTATACTGTAAAGGTCCTGTATGATGAGAATAAGACATCAGATGCCATTTAAGCATAACCCTTCATGAGAATATGAGATCAGATGGCATTAAAACTTATCCATTCTTGTATATAGGCAAATACAGTAATGTTAATGTCTGAATGCTAATGCTAACTTGCTAATGCTAGCGATCTAATGCTAGTGCTAATATTTGCTCATTGTCATACTGTAAATGTACTCTATAATGAGAATATGAAATCAGATGGCAATAAAGCTTAACCCTTCTTGTATATATTAAAATTACAGTAATGTTAATGTTTGAATGCTAATGCTAACTTGCTAATGCTAGCGATCTAATGCTAGTGCTAATATCTGGTCATTGTTATACTGTAAGTGTCCTTTATGATGAGAATAAAAGATCAGATGGCATTTAAGCATAACCCTTCATGAGAATATGAGATCAGATGGCATTAAATCTTATCCATTCTTGTATATTGGCAAATACAGTAATGTTAATGTTTGAATGCTAATGCTAACTTGCTAATGCTAGCGATCTAATGCTAGTGCTAATATCTGTTCATTGTTATACTGTAAGTGTCCTCT
This sequence comes from Gymnothorax javanicus, assembly GCA_029692085.1. Classification (NCBI taxonomy): domain Eukaryota; kingdom Metazoa; phylum Chordata; class Actinopteri; order Anguilliformes; family Muraenidae; genus Gymnothorax; species Gymnothorax javanicus. The sequence continues at coordinate 23,556,855 of CM056197.1, read as the reverse complement.
ATGATGAGAATAAGACATCAGATGGCATTTAAGCATAACCCTGCATGAGAATATGAGAGATCAGATGGCATTTAATCTTATCCATTTATTGTATATAGGCAAATACAGTAATGTTAATGTTTGAATGCTAATGCTAACTTACTAATGCTAGCGATCTAATGCTAGTGCTAATATCTGCTCATTGTTAATACTGTAAGTGTCCTCTATGATGAGAATAAGAGATCAGATGGCATTTAAGCATAACCCTTGCATGAGAATATGAGATCAGATGGCATTAAAACTAATCCATTCTTGTATATATTCAAATACAGTAATGTTAATGTTTAATGCTAATGAAATGCTAATGCTAATGCTAGTGCTAATATCTGGTCATTGTTATACTGTAAGTGTCCTCTATATGTGATCAGATGGCATTGAATAACCCCTGCATGATCAGATGGCATTAAAAGCTTAACCATTCTTGTATATATTCAAATACAGTAATGTTAATGTTTTAATGCTAATGCTAACTTGCAATGCTAGCGATCTAATGCTAATGCTAATATCTGCTCATTGTTATACTCGTAAAGGTCCTCTAATGATGAGAATAAGAGATCAGATGGCATTTAAACATAACCCTTCATGAGAATATGAGATCAGATGGCATTCAATCTTATCCATTCTTGTATATAGGCAAATACAGTAATGTTAATGTCTGAATGCTAATGCTAACTAGCGATCTAATGCTAGTGCTAATATCTGGTCATTGTTAAACTGTAAGTGTCCTATGATGAGAATAAGAGATCAGATGGCATTTAAACATAACCCTTCATGAGAATATGAGATCAGATGGCATTAAATCAATCCATTCTTTTGTATATAGGCAAATACAGTAATGTTAATGTTTGAATGCTAATGCTAACTTGGCAATGCTAGCGATCTAATGCTAGTGCTAATATCTGGTCATTGTTAAACTGTAAGTGTCCTCTATGATGAGAATAAGAGATCAGATGGCATTTAAACATAACCCTTCATGAGAATATGAGATCAGATGTCATTTAATCTTATCCATTCTTGTATATAGGCAAATACAGTAATGTTAATGTTTGAATGCTAATGTTAACTTGCTAATGCTAGCGATCTAATGCTAGTGCTAATATCTAGTCATTGTTATACTGTAAGTGTCCTCTATGATGAGAATATGAGATCAGATGGCATTTAAGATTAACCCAACTTGTATATATTCAAATGGCAGTAATGTTATCCATGTCTGAATGCTAATGCTAACTTTCTAATGCTAGCGATCTAATGCTAGTGCTAATATCTGCTCATTGTCATACTGTAAGTGTCCTCTATAATGAGAATATTGATCAGATGGCATTTAAAACATAACTCTTGATGAGAATATGAGATCAGATGGCATTTAATTAACCATTCTTGTATATATTCAAATACAGTAATGTTAATGTTTGAATGCTAATGCTAACTTCTAATGCTAGATCTAATGCTAGTGCTAAATATCTGGTCATTGTTAAACTGTAAGTGTCCTTATGATGAGAATAAGAGATCAGATGGCATTTAAAACATAACCCTTCATGAGAATATGAGATCAGATGGCATTTAATTATCCATTCTTGTATATAGGCAAATACAGTAATGTTAATGTTTGAATGCTAATGCTAACTTGCTAATGCTAGCGATCTAATGCTAGTGCTAATATCTGCTCATTGTCATACTGTAAGTGTCCTATGATGAGAATAAGAGATCAGATGGCATTTAAGCATAACCCTTCATGAGAATATGAGATCAGATGGCATTTAATAAATCCTTCTTGTATATTCAAATACAGTAATGTTAATGTTTGAATGCTAATGCTAACTAGCTAATGGCGATCTAATGCTAGTGCTAATATCTGCTCATTGTTATACTGTAAAATTCCTCTATGATGAGAATAAGAGATCAGATGGCATTTATGTATAACCCTTCATGAGAATATGAGATCAGATGGCATTTAATTCTTATCCATTCTTGTATATGCAAATACAGTAATGTTAATGTTTGAATGCTAATGCTAACTATTTGATCTAATGCTAGTGCTAATATCTGGTCATTGTTAAACTGTAGAAAGTGTCCTCTATGATGAGAATAAGATATCAGATGGCATTTAAGCATAACCCTTCATGAGAATATGAGATCAGATGGCATTATATCTTATCCATTCTTGTATATAGGCAAATACAGTAATGTTAATGTTTGAATGCTAATGCTAACTAATAATGCTAGCGTCTAATGCTAGTGCTAATATCTGGTCATTGTTGAATACTGTAAGTGTCCTCTATGATGAGAATAAGACATCAGATGGCATTTAAACATAACCCTGCTTGAGAATATGAGATCAGATGGCATTTAATCTTATCCATTCTTGTATATAGGCAAATACAGTAATGTTAATGTTTGAATGCTAATGCTAACCTGCTAATGCTAGCGATCTAATGCTAGTGCTAATATCTGCGATTGTTATACTGTAATTGTTCTTACTCTGATGAGAATAAGACATCAGATGGCATTTAAACAGAACTCTTCATGAGAATATGAGATCAGATGGCATTCAATCTTATCCATTCTTGTATATAGGCAAATACAGTAATGTTAATGTTTGAATGCTAATGCTAATCTTGCTAATGCTAGAGATCATAATGCTAGTGCTGTTATCTGAGTCAGATTGTTATACTGTTCAAGTGTCCTCCATGATGCAATCTAAATGAGATCAGATGGTGCTATTTGCTCATTGTCATAACCCCTATGATGAGAATATGAGATCAGATGGCATTTAATTAAACCCTTCATGAGAATATGAGATCAAATGGCATTTAATTAACCATTCTTGTTATGAAATACAGTAATGTTCAACTTTGATTACTAATGCTAGCGATCTAATGCTAGTGCTAATATCTGCTCATTGTTATACTCTAATGTCTAGTGATGAGAATAAGACATCAGATGGCATTTAAGCATAACCCTTCTATGAGAATATGAGATCAGATGGCATTAAAGCTTATCCATTCTTGTATATAGGCAAATACAGTAATGTTAATGTTTGAATGCTAATGCTAACTTGCTAATGCTAGAAAATCTAATGCTAGTGCTAATATCTGCTCATTGTTATACTGTAAGTGTCCTTTATGAGAATAATACATCAGATGGCATTTAAGCATAACCCTTCATGAGAATATGAGATCAGATGGCTTTTAATAAACGCCATTCTTGTATATAGGCAAATACAGTAATGTTAATGTTTTAATGCTAATGCTAACTTGCTAATGCTAGCGATCTAATGCTAGTGCAATATCTGGTCATTGTTATACTGTAAGTGTCCTCTATGATGAGAATAATAGATCAGATGGCATTTAAACATAACCCTTCATGAGAATATGAGATCAGATGGCATTTAATTAACCTTCTTGTATATAGGCAAATACAGTAATGTAAATGTTTGAATGCTAATGCTAACTTGCTAATGCTAGCGATCTAATGCTTACGCTAATATCTGCTCATTGTTATACTGTATAGGTCCTCTATGATGAGAATAAGACATCAGATGGCATTTTAAGCATAACCCTTCATGAGAATATGAGATCAGATGGCATTAAAGCTTATCCATTCTTGTATATAGGCAAATACAGTAATGTTAATGTTTGAATGCTAATGCTAACTTGCTAATGCTAGCGATCTAATGCTAGTGCTAATATCTGCTCATTGTCATTACTGTAAGTGTCCTCTATGATGAGAATAAAAGATCAGATGGCATTTAAAGCAACCCTTCATGAGAATATGAGATCAGATGGCTTTTAATCACCCCTTCTTGTTTATAGGCAAATACAGTAATGTTAATGTTTGAATGCTAATGCTCACATGCTAATGCTAGCGATCTAATGCTAGTGCTAATATCTGGTCATTGTTATAATGTAAGTGTCCTCTATGATGAGAATAAGACATCAGATGGCATTTTAAACAATTCATGAGAATATGAGAACAGATGGCATTTTGTTATCCATTCTTGTATATAGGAAATAAAGTAATGTTAATGTTTGAATGCTAATGCTAACTTGCTAATGCTAGCGATCTAATGCTAGTGCTAATATCTGGTCGTTGTCATACTGTATTTGTCCTCTATGATGGGAATATAGGAACAGATGGCATTTAAGCATAACCCTTCATGAGAATATGAGATCAGATGGAATTTAATTAACCCTTCTTGTATATAGGCAAAAACAGTAATGTTAATGTTTGAATGCTAATGCTAACTTGCTAATGCTAGCGATCTAATGCTAGTGCTAATATCTGGTCGTTGTTATACTGTATGTGTCCTCTATGATAAGATTAAGACATCAGATGACATTTAAGAATAACCCTTTATGAGAATTTGAGATCAGATAGCATTTATGCTTATCCATTCTTGTATATAGGCAAATACAGTAATGTTAATGTTTGAATGCTAATGCTAACTTGCTAATGCTAGCGATCTAATGCTAGTGCTAATATCTGGTCATTGTTAAACTGTATTTGTCCTCTATGATGAGATATGAGATCAGATGGCATTTAAGCATAACCCTTCATGAGAATATGAGATCAGATGGCATTTAAATAATCCTTCTTGTATATAGGCAAATACAGTAATGTTAATGTTTGAATGCTAATACTAACTTGCTAAAGCTATCAATCTAATGCTAGTGCTAATATCTGGTGATTGTTATACTGTAAATTAAGTGGCTCTATGATGAGAATATGAGATCAGATGGCATTTAATCTCATCCATTCTTGTATATAGGCAAATACAGTAATGATCATGTCTTGAATGCTAATGCTAACTTGCTAATGCTAGCGATCTAATGCTAGTCCTAATATCTGCTCATTGTTATACTGTAAGTGTCCTCTATGATGAGAATATGAGATCAGATGGCATTTAAGCATTACCCTTCATGAGAATATGAGATCAGATGGCATTTAATTAACCCTTCTTGTATATATTCAAATACAGTAATGTTAATGTTTGAATGCTAATTCTAAACTGCTAATGCTAGCAATCTAATGCTATTGCTAATATCTGGTCATTGTTATACTGTAAGTGTCCTTTATGATGAGAATAAGAGATCAGATGGCATTTAACATAACCCTTCATGAGAATATGAGATCAGATGGCATTCAATCTAATTTATTCTTGTATATAGGCAAATACAGTAATGTTAATGTTTGAATGCTAATGCTAACTTAGCTATCTAATGCTAGTGCTAATATCTGTTCATTGTTAAACTGTAAGTTATCCTCTATGATGAGAATAAGAGATCAGATGGCATTTAAACATATCTCTTCATGAGAATGAGATCAGATGGCATTCAATCTTATCCATTCTTGTATATATAAAATACAGTAATGTTATTGTTTGAATGCTAATGCTAACTAGCGATCTAATGCTAGTGCTAATATCTGCTCATTGTTATACTGTAAAAGTGTACTCTATGATGAGAATATGGCATTTAAGATCAGATGGAAATGATCAGATTAACCCAACTTGTATATATTCAAATACAGTAATGTTAATGTCTGAATGCTAATGCTAACTAGCGATCTAATGCTAGTGCTAATATCTGGTCATTGTTAAACTTTAAGTGTCCTCAATGATGAGAATAAGAGATCAGATGGCATTTAAACATAACTCTTCTTGAGAATATGAGATCAGATGGCATTTAATCTTATCCATTCTTGTATATAGCAAATACAGTAACGTTAATATCTGAATGCTAATGCTAACTAGCGATCTAATGCTAGTGCTAATATCTGGTCATTGTTATACTGAAAGTGTCCTCTATGATGAGAATAAGACATCAGATGGCATTAAAACATATCTCCTAATGAGAATATGAGATCAGATGGCATTTAATCTTATCCATTCTTGTATATATTCAAATACAGTAATGTTAATGTTTGAATGCTAATGCTAACTTGCTAATGCTAGCGATCTAATGCTAGTGCTAATATCTGCTCATTGTTATACTGTAAGTGTCCTCTATGATGGGAATATGATATCAGATGGCATTTAAGCATAAACCTTCATGAGAATATGAGATCAGATGGCATTTAAACATAATCCATTCATGAGAATATGAGATCAAATGGCATTCAATCTTATCCATTCTTGAATAGGCAAATACAGTAATGTTAATATCTGAATGCTAATGCTAACTAGCGATCTAATGCTAGTGCTAATATCTGCTCATTGTTAAACTGTAAGTGTCCTCTATGATGAGAATAAGAGATCAGATGGCATTTTAACATATCTTTTCATGAGAATATGAGATCAAATGGCATTTAATCTTATCCATTCTTGTATATAGGCAAAATACAGTAATGTTAATGTCTGAATGCTAATGCTAACTTGCTAATGCTAGCGATATAATGCTAGTGCTAATATCTGCTCATTGTCATACTGTAAGAGTCCTCTATGATGGGAATATGAGATCAGATGGCATTTAAGCATAACCCTTCATGAGAATATGAGATCAGATGGCATTTAATTAACCCTTCTTGTATATATTCAAATACAGTAATGTTAATGTTTGATTGCTAATGCTAACTTGCTAATGCTAGCGATCTAATGCTAGTGCTAATATCTGGTCATTGTTTTACTGTAAGTTTCCTTTTTGATGAGAATAAGAGGTCAGATGGCATTTAAGCATAACCCTTCATGAGAATATGAGATCAATTGGCTTTTAATCAACCCTTCTTGTATATAGGCAAATACAGTAATGTTAATGTTTGAATGCTATCGCTAACTTGCTAATGCTAGCGATCTAATGCTAGTGCTAATATCTGTTCATTGTTATCCTTTAAGTGTCCTCTATGATGAGAATAAGACATCAGATGGCATTTATGCATAACCCTGCTTGAGAATATGAGATCAGATGGCATTTAATCTTATCCATTCTTGTATATAGGCAAATACAGTAATGTTAATGTCTGACTGCTAATGCTAACTAACTAATGCTAGCGATCTTATGCTAGTGCTAATATCTGCTCATTGTCATACTGTAAGTGTCCTCTATGATGGGAATATGAGATCAGATGGCATTTAATTAACCCTTCTTGTATATATTCAAATACAGTAATGTTAATGTTTGATTGCTAATGATAACTTGCTAATGCTAGCGATCTAATGCTAGTGCTAATATCTGGTCATTGTTATACTGTAAGTGTCCTTTATGATGAGAATAAGAGATCAGATGGCATTTAAGCATCACCCTTCATGAGAATATGAGATCAGATGGCTTTTAATAAACCCTTCTTGTATATAGGCAAATACAGTTATGTTAATGTTTGAATGCTAATGCTAACTTGCTAATGCTAGCGATTTAATGCTAGTGCTAATATCTGCTCATTGTTATACTGTAAGTGTCCTCTATGATGAGAATAAGACATCAGATGGCATTTAAGCATAACCCTGCATGAGATTATGAGATCAGATGGCATTAAATCTTATCCATTCTTGTATATAGGCAAATCCAGGAATGTTAATGTTTGAATGCTAATGCTCACTTGCTAATGCTAGCAATCTAATGCTAGTCCTAATATTTAGTCATTGTTATACTGTAAGTGTCCTCTATGATGAGAATAAGAGATCAGATGGCAATAAAACATTAACCCAACTTGTATATATTCAAATACAGTAATGTTAATGTTTGAATGCTAATGCTAACTAGCGATCTAATGCTAGTGCTAATATCTGGTCATTGTTGAACTTTAAAGTGTCCTCAATGATGAGAATAAGAGATCAGATGGCATTTAAACATAACTCTTCTTGAGATTATGAGATCAGATGACATTTAATCTGATCCATTCTTGTATATAGGCAAATACAGTAATGTTAATATCTGAATGCTAATGCTAACTTGCTAATGCTAGATCTAATGCTAGTGCTAATATCTGATCATTGTTAAACTGTAATTGTTCTCTATGATGAGAATAAGACATCAGATGGCATTTAAACATAACTCTTCATAAGAATATGAGATCAGATGGCATTCAATTAACCCTTCTTGTATATATTCAAATACAGTAATGTTAATGTTTGAATGCTAATGCTAACTTGCTAATGCTAGCGATCTAATGCTAGTGCTAATATCTGGTCATTGTCATACTGTAAGTGTCCTCTATGATGGGAAAATGAGATCAGATGGCATTTAAGCATAACACTTCATGAGAATATGAGATCAGATGGCATTTAATTAACCCTTCTTGTATATATTCAAATTCAGTAATGTTAATGTTTGATTGCTAATGCTAACTTGCTAATGCTAGCGATCTTAATGCTAGTGCTAATATCTGGTCATTGTTATACTGTAAGTGTCCTTATGATGAGAATAAGAGATCAGAATGCATTTAAGCAGAACCCTTCATGAGAATATGAGATCAGATGGCATTAAAGCTAATCCATTCTTGTATATAGGCAAATACAGTAATGTTAATGTTTTAATGCTAATGCTTACTTGCTAATGCTAGAGATCTAATGCTAGTGCTAATATCTGCTCATTGTAATACTGTAAGTGTCCTCTATGATGAGAATAATACATCAGATGGCATTGAAGCATAACCCTGCATGAGAATATGAGATCAGATGGCATTTAATTAACCATTCTTGTATATAGGCAAATACAGTAATGTTAATGTTTTAATGCTAATGCTTACTTGCTAATGCTAGCGATCTAATGCTAGTCCTAATATCTGCTCAATGTTATACTTTAAGTGTCCTCTCTGATGGGAATATGTGATCAGATGGCATTTAAGCATAACCCTGCATGAGAATATTTGATCAGATGGCATTTAAACTTATCCATTCTTGTATATAGGCAAATACAGTAATGTTAATGTCTGAATGCTAATGCTAACTTGCTAATGCTAGCGATCTAATGCTTGTGCTAATATTTGCTCATTGTCATACTGTAAGTGTACTCTATAATGAGAATATGAAATCAGATGGCAATAAAGCAACCCTTCTTGTATTTAGATTAAAATTAGGTAATGTTCATGTTTGAATGCTAATGCTAACTTGCTAATGCTAGCGATCTAATGCTAGTGCTAATATCTGGTCATTGTTATACTGTAAGTGTCCTTTATGATGAGAATAAGAGATCAGATGGCATTTAAGAATAACCCTTCATGAGAATATGAGATCAGATGGCTTTTAATCAACCCTTCTTGTATATAGGCAAATACAGTAATGTTAATGTTTGAATGCTAATGATAACTTGCTAATGCTAGAGATCTAATGCTAGTGCTAATATCTGTCCATTGTTATACTGTAAGTGTCCTCTCTGATGAGAATAAGACATCAGATGGCATTTAAGCATAACCCTGCATGAGATTATGAGATCAGATGGCATTAAAGCTTATCCATTCTTGTATATAGGCAAATACAGTAATGTTAATGTTTGAATGCTATTGCTAACTTGCTAATGCTAGCGATATAATGCTAGTGCTAATATCTGTTCATTGTAATACTGTAAGTGTCCTCTATGATGAGAATAAGACATCAGATGGCAACTATGCATAACCCTGCATGAGAATATGAGATCAGATGCCATTTAATCTTATCCATTCTTGTATATAGGCAAATACAGTAATGTTAATGTCTGAATGCTCATGTTAACTTGCTAATGCTAGCGATATAATGCTAGTGCTAATATCTGCTCATTGTAATACTGTAAGTGTCCTCTATGATGAGAATAATACATCAGATGGCATTGAAGCATAACCCTGCATGAGAATATGATATCAGATGGCATTAAAGCTTAAACATTCTTGTATAAAGGCATCTACAGTAATGTTAATGTTTTAATGCTAATGCCCACTTGCTAATGCTAGCGATCTAATGCTAGTGCTAATATTTGCTCAATGTTATACTGTAAAGGTCCTCTCTGATGGAATATGTGATCAGATGGCATTTAAAACATAACCCTTCATGAGAATATGAGATCAGATGGCTTTTAATTAACCTTTCTTGTATATAGGCAAATACAGTAATGTTAATGTTTGAATGCGAATGCTAACTTGCTAATGCTAGCGATCTTAAGCTTGTGCTAATATCTGCTCATTGTTATACTGTATAGGTCCTCTATAATGAGAATAAGACATCAGATGGCATTTAAGCATAACCCTTCATGGGAATATGAGATCAGATGGCATTAAAACTTATCCATTCTTGTATATAATGCAAATACAGTAATGTTAATGTTTGAATGCTAATGCTAACTTGCTAATGCTAGCGATCTAATGCTAGTGCTAATATCTGGTCATTGTTTTACTGTAAGTGTCCTTATGATGAGAATAAGAGATCAGATGGCATTTAAGCATAACCCTTCATGAGAATATGAGATCAGATGGCTTTTAATCAACCCTTCTTGTATATAGGCAAATACAGTAATGTTAATGTTTGATTGCTAATGCTCACTTGCTAATGCTAGCGATCTAATGCTAGTGCTAATATCTGGTCATTGTTATACTGTAAGTGTCCTCTATAATGAGAATAAGACATCAGATGGCATTTAAGCATAACCCTTCATGAGAATATGAGAACAGATGGCATTTAAGCTTATCCATTCTTGTATATAGGCAAATAAAGTAATGTTAATGTTTGAAAGCTAATGCTAACTTGCTAATGCTAGCGATCTAATGCTAGTGCTAATATCTAGTCATTGTTATACTGTATGCTCTATGATTAGAATCTATGATGAGAATATGATATCAGATGGCAATAATGATTAACCCAACTTGTATATATTCAAATACAGTAATGTTAATGTCTGAATGCTAATGCTGACTAGCGATCTAATGCTAGTGCTAATATCTGGTCATTGTTAAACTTTAAGTGTCCTCAATGATGAGAATAAGAGATCAGATGGCATTTAAACATAACTCTTCTTGAGAATATGAGATCAGATGGCATTTAATCTTATCCATTCTTGTATATAGGCAAATACAGTAACGTTAATATCTGAACGCTAATGCTAACTAGCGATCTAATGCTAGTGCTAATATCTGGTCATTGTTAAACTGAAAATGTCCTCTATGATGAGAATAAGAGATCAGATGGCATTAAAACATATCTCTTCATGAGAATATGAGATCAGATGGCATTCAATCTTATCCATTCTTGTATATTGGCAAATACAGTAATGTTAATGTCTGAATGCTATTGCTAACTTGCTAATGCTAGCGATCTAATGCTAGTGCTAATATCTGCTCATTGTCATACTGTAAGTGTCCTCTATGATGGGAATATGAGATCAGATGGCATTTAAGCATAAACCTTCATGAGAATATGAGATCTGATGGCATTTAAACATAACTCTTCATGAGAGTATGAGATCAGATGGCATTTAATCTTATCCATTCTTGTATATAGGCAAATACAGTAATGTTAATGTCCGAATGCTAATGCTAACTAGCGATCTAATGCTAGTGCGAATATCTGGTCATTGTTAAACTGTAAGTGTGCTCTATGATGAGAATAAGATATCAGATGGCATTTAAACATATCTCTTCATGAGAATATGAGATCAGATGGCATTCAATCTTATCCATTCTTGAATATAGGCAAATACAGTAATGTTAATGTCTGAATGCTAATGCAAACTAGCGATCTAATGCTAGTGCTAATATCTGGTCATTGTTGAACTTTAAGTGTCCTCAATGATGAGAATAAGAGATCAGATGGCATTTAAACATAACTCTTCTTGAGAGTATGAGATCAGATGACATTTAATCTTATCCATTCTTGTATATAGGCAAATACAGTAATGTTAATATCTGAATGCTAATGCTAACTAGCGATCTAATGCTAGTGCTAATAACTGGTCATTGTTAAACTGTAATTGTTCTCTATGATGAGAATAAGACATCAGATGGCATTTAAACATATCTCTTCATAAGAATATGAGATCAGATGGCATTCAATCTTATCCATTCTTGTAAATATTAAAATACAGTAATGTTAATGTTTGAATGCTAATGCTAACTTGCTAATGCTAGAGATCTAATGCTAGTGCTAATATCTGGTCATTGTCATACTGTAAGTGTCCTCTATGATGGGAAAATGAGATCAGATGGCATTTAAGCATAACACTTCATGAGAATATGAGATCAGATGGCATTTAATTAACCCTTCTTGTATATATTCAAATTCAGTAATGTTAATGTTTGATTGCTAATGCTAACTTGCTAATGCTAGCGATCTAATGCTAGTGCTAATATCTGGTCATTGTTATACTGTAAGTGTCCTTTATGATTAGAATAAGAGATCAGAATGGATTTAAGCAGAACCCTTCATGAGAATATGAGATCAGATGGCATTAAAGCTAATCCATTCTTGTATATAGGCAAATACAGTAATGTTAATGTTTGAATGCTAATGCTAACTTGCTAATGCTAGAGATCTAATGCTAGTGCTAATATTTGCTCATTGTTATACTGTATGTGTCCTCTATGATGAGAATAAGACATCAGATGACATTTAAGCATAAACCTTGATGACAATATGAGATCAGATAGCATTTATTCTTATCCATTCTTGTATATATGCAAATACAGTAATGTTAATGTTTGCATGCTAATACTAACTTGCTAAAGCCAGCGATCTAATGCTAGTGCTAATATCTGGTGATTGTTATACTGTACGTGTACTCTATGATGAGAATATGAGATCAGATGGCAATAAAGCTTAACGCTTCTTGTATATAGGCAAATACATTAATGTTAATGTTTGAATGCTAATTCTAACTTCCTAATGCTAGCGATCTAATGCTAGTGCTAATATCTGGTCATTGTTATACTGTAAGTGTCCTCTATGATGAGAATAAGACATCAGATGGCATTTAATCATAACCCTTCATGAGAATATGAGAACAGATGGCATTTAAGCTTATCCATTCTTGTATATAGGCAAATAAAGTAATGTTAATGTTTGAAAGCTAATGCTTACTTACTAAAGCTAGCGATCTAATGCTAGTGCTAATATCTGGTCATTGTCATACTGTATTTGTCCTCTATGATGGGAATATGAGAACAGATGGCATTTAAGCATAACCCTTCATGAGAATATGAGATCAGATGGAATTTAATTAACCCTTCTTGTATATAGGCAAAAAACAGTAATGTTAATGTTTGAATCCTAATGCTAACTTGCTAATGCTAGCGATCTAATGCTAGTGCTAATATCTGGTCATTGTTATACTGTAAGTGTCCTCTATGATAAGATTAAGACATCAGATGACATTTAAGCATAACCCTTTATGAGAATTTGAGATCAGATAGCATTTATGCTTATCCATTCTTGTATATAGGCAAATACAGTAATGTTAATGTTAGAATGCTAATGCTAACTTGCTAATGCTAGCGATCTAATGCTATTGCTAATATCTGGTCATTGTTATACTGTAAGTGTCCTTTATGATGAGAATAAGAGATCAGATGGCATTTAAGCATAACCCTTCAATAGAATATGAGATAAGATGGCTTTTAATCAACCGTTCATGTATATAGGCAAATACAGTAATGTTAATGTTTGAATGCTAATGATAACTTGCTAATGCTAGAGATCTAATGCTAGTGCTAATATCTGTTCATTGTTATACTGTAAGTGTCCTCTATGATGAGAATAAGACATCAGATGGCATTTATGCATAACCCTGCATGAGAATATGAGATCAGATGGCATTTAATCTTATCCATTCTTGTATATAGGCAAATACAGTAATGTTAATGTCTGAATGCTAATGTTAACTTGCTAATACTAGCGATCTAATGCTAGTGCTAATATCTGCTCATTGTCATACTGTAAGTGTCCTCAATGATGGGAATATGAGATCAGATGGCATTTAAGCATAACCCTTCATGAGAATATTAGATCAGATGGCATTTAATCAACCCTTCTTGTATATATTCAAATACAGTATTGTTATTGTTTGATTGCTAAAAAGCTAACTTGCTAATGCTAGCGATCTAATGCTTGTGCTAATATCTGCTCATTGTCATATTGTAAGTGTCCTCTATGATGAGAATACGACATCAGATGGCATTTAAGCATAACCCTGCTTGAGAATATGAGATCCAATGGCATTTATGCTTATCTATTGTTGTATATGCAAATACAGTAATGTTAATGTTTGAATGCTAATGCTAACTTGCTAATGCTAGAGATCTAATGCTAGTGCTAATATCTGCTCATTGTTATACTGTAAGTGTCCTCTATGATTAGAATAATACATCAGATGGCATTTAAGCATAACCCTTCATGAGAATATGAGATCAGATGGCTTTTAATTAACGCTTCTTGTATATAGGCAAATACAGTCATGTTAATGTTTGAATGCTAATGCTAACTTGCTAATGCTAGCAATCTAATGCTAGTGCTAATACCGGGTCATTGTCATACTGTATTTGTACTCTATGATGGGAATATGAGATCAGATGACATTTAAGCATAACCCTTCATGAGAATATGAGATCAGATGGCTTTTAATAAACGCTTCTTGTATATAGGCAAATACAGTCATGTTAATGTTTGAATGCTAATGCTAACTTGCTAATGCTAGCAATCTAATGCTAGTGCTAATACCTGGTCATTGTCATACTGTATTTGTACTCTATGATGGGAATATGAGATCAGATGACATTTAAGCATAACCCTTCATGAGAATATGAGATCAGATGGCATTTAAATAACCCTTCTTTTATTGAGGCAAATACAGTAATGTTAATGTTTGAATGCTAATGCTAACTTGCTAAAGCCAGCGATCTAATGCTAGTGCTAATATCTGGTGATTGTTATACTGTACGTGTACTCTATGATGAGAATATGAGATCAGATGGCAATAAAGCTTAACGCTTCTTGTATATAGGCAAATACATTAATGTTAATGTTTGAATGCTAATTCTAACTTCCTAATGCTAGCGATCTAATGCTAGTGCTAATATCTGGTCATTGTTATACTGTAAGTGTCCTCTATGATGAGAATAAGACATCAGATGGCATTTAAGCATAACCCTTCATGAGAATATGAGAACAGATGGCATTGAAGCTTATCCATTCTTGTATATAGGCAAATAAAGTAATGTTAATGTTTGAAATCTAATGCTAACTTGCTAATGCTAGCGATCTAATGCTAGTGCTAATATCTGGTCATTGTCATACTGTATTTGTCCTCTATGATGGGAATATGAGAACAGATGGCATTTAAGCATAACCCTTCATGAGAATATGAGATCAGATGGAATTTAATTAACCCTTCTTGTATATATTAAAAAACAGTAATGTTAATGTTTGATTGCTAATGCTAACTTTGCTAATGCTAGCGATCTAATGCTAGTGCTAATATCTTGTCATTGTTATACTGTAAGTGTCCTCTATGATAAGATTAAGACATCAGATGACATTTAAGCATAACCCTTTATGAGAATTTGAGATGCGATAGCATTTATGCTTATCCATTCTTGTATATAGGCAAATACAGTAATGTTAATGTCTGAATGCTAATGTTAACTTGCTAATGCTAGCGATCTAATGCTAGTGCTAATATCTGCTCATTGTCATACTGGAAGTGTCCTTTATGATATATATAAGAGATCAGATGGCATTTAAGCATAACCCTTCATGAGAATATTAGATCAGATGGCATTTAATCAACCCTTCTTGTATATATTCAAATACAGTATTGTTATTGTTTGATTGCTAAAGCTAACTTTGCTAATGCTAGCGATCTAATGCTTGTGCTAATATCTGCTCATTGTCATACTGTAAGTGTCCTCTATGATGAGAATACTGACATCAGATGGCATTTAAGCATAACCCTGCTTGAGAATATGAGATCCAATGGCATTTATGCTTATCTATTGTTGTATATAGGCAAATACAGTAATGTTAATGTTTGAATGCTAATGCTAACTTGCTAATGCTAGAGATCTAATGCTAGTGCTAATATCTGCTCATTGTTATACTGTAAGTGTCCTCTATGATTAGAATAAGACATCAGATGGCATTTAAGCATAACCCTTCATGAGAATATGAGATCAGATGGCTTTTAATTAACGCTTCTTGTATATAGGCAAAATACAGTCATGTTAATGTTTGAATGCTAATGCTAACTTGCTAATGCTAGCAATCTAATGCTAGTGCTAATACCGGGTCATTGTCATACTGTATTTGTACTCTATGATGGGAATATGAGATCAGATGACATTTAAGCATAACCCTTCATGAGAATATGAGATCAGATGGCTTTTAATAAACCCTTCTTGTATATAGGCAAATACAGTTATGTTAATGTTTGAATGCTAATGCTAACTTGCTAATGCTAGCGATCTAATGCTAGTGCTAATATCTGTTCATTTTTATACTGTAAGTGTCCTCTATGATGGGAATAAGAGATCAGATGGCATTTAAGCATAACCCTTGATGAGAATATGAGATCAGATAGCATTTATGCTTATCTATTCTTGTATATAGGCAAATGCAGTAATGTTAATGTTTGAATGTTAATACTTACTTGCTAAAGCTAGCAATCTAATGCTAGTGCTAATATCTGGTGATTGTTATACTGTAACATTATACTCTATGATGAGAATATGAAATCAGATGGCATTTAATTAACCCTTCTTGTATATTGGCTAATACAGTAATGTTCATGTTTGAATGCTAAGGCTAACTTGCTAATGCTAGCGATCTAATGCTAGTGCTAATATCTGCTCATTTTTATACTGTAAGTGTCCTCTATGATGGGAATAAGAGATCAGATGGCATTTAAGCATAACCCTTCATGAGAATATGAGATCAGATGGCTTTTTAATCAACCCTTCTAGTACAAGGCAAATACAGTAATGTTAATGTTTGAATGCTAATGCTAACTTGCTAATGCAAGAGATCTAATGCTAGTGCTAATATCTGTTCATTGTTATACTGTAAGTGTCCTCTATGATGAGAATAAGACATCAGATGGCATTTATGCATAACCCTGCATGAGAATATGAGATCAGATGGCATTTAATCTTATCCATTCTTGTATATAAGGCAAATACAGTAATGTTAATGTCTGAATGCTAATGTTAACTTGCTAATGCTAGCGATCTAATGCTAGTGCTAATATCTGCTCATTGTCATACTGTAAGTGTCCTCTATGATGGGAATATGAGATCAGATGGCATTTAAGCATAACCCTTCATGAGAATATTAGATCAGATGGCATTTAATTAACCCTTCTTGTATATATTCAAATACAGTATTGTTATTGTTTGATTGCTAAAGCTAACTTGCTAATGCTAGCGATCTAATGCTAGTGCTAATATCTGATCATGAGTGTTATACTGTAAGTGTCCTTTATGATGAGAATAAAAGATCAGATGGTATTTAAGCATAACCCTTCACTGAGAATATGAGATCAGATGGCTTTTTAATAAACCCTTCTTGTATATAGGCAAATACAGTTATGTTAATGTTTGAATGCTAATGCTAACTTTGCTAATGCTAGCGATCTAATGCTAGTAAAAGCTAATATCTGTTCATTTTATACTGTAAGTGTCCTCTATGATTAGAATAAGACATCAGATGGCATTTAAGCATAACCCTGCATGAGAATATGAGATCAGATGGCATTTATGCTTATCCATTGTTGCATATAGGCAAATACAGTAATATTACTGTTTGAAGGCTAATGCTAACCTGCTAATGCTAGCGATTTAATGCTAGTGATAATATCCTGCTCATTGTAATACTGTAAGTGTCCTCTATGATGAGAATAAGACATCAGATGGCATTTAAGCATAACCCTGCATGAGAATATGAGATAAGATGGCATTATAGCTTATCCATTCTAGTATATAGGCAAAAACTATAATGTTAATTTTGAATGCTAATGCTCACTTGCTAATGCTAGCAATCTAATGCTAAAAGTAATATCTAGTCATTGTTATACTGTGCGTGTACTCTATGATGAGAATATGAGATCAGATGGCAATAAAGATTAAACCAACTCGTATACATTCAAATACAGTAATGTTAATGTCTGAATGCTGCCATACCTAGCGATCTAATGCTACTGCTAATATGTGGTCATTGTTAAACCTTGGCATCCTCAATGATGAGAATTAAGAGATCAGATGGCATTTAAACATAACTCTTCATGAGTGTATGAGATCAGATGGCATTTGAATTCATCCATTTTGTATATAGTACATATAATGTTACTATCTGAATGCTAATGCTCACTAGTTGTATCTTTTGCTAGTTAAAAATCTGTTCATTGTTAAACTGTAAGTGTCTCTATGATGAGAATAAGAGATCAGAGGGCAGTTAACATATCTCTTCTGAATTATGAGATCAGATGGCATTCAATCTTATCCATTCTTTATATAAATCAGGAATTTAATTTGAATGCTAATTTAGCAACTAATGCTAGTGCTAATATCTGGTGATTGTTATTATGTGGTATGTACTTAAATGTAGCATCAATGCATGTAATACTTCATTTATATGTATTATCAATGGAATATAATCAGTGCATTAAGTAACTTATAGAATGCTAGATCGATGTTAGTGCTATATTTGCAGCAATTAGTTTACGTAAGTAACTTTTAAGCTAGCAATTAATGCAAGCATTATTAGATTTAATGTAGATTTATGTTAATATATCTTTGGCTTAATTCAAACACAGTATATTTGTTCATAATGTTAATTTAATGCTAAGCGACTCTAAGCTGATTAATCTAGCTTTAATATCTGCATGTTAATGTAGATCACGATGAGGTAAGAGTAACCTTTGAGAATATTGAGATGGATAATGGCATTTAATTACCATTCTTATATAGCAAATAATTTTAATGTTAACTAATGCTAATTAGCTAGCGATCTAATGCAGTGCTAATATCTGTCATGTTATACTGTAATGTCCTCTATGATGAAAAATAGATGGCATTTAACAACTCTTCAGAAATATGAGATCAGATGGTTTTAATCTATCATTTTGTATATAGGCAAATACAGTAATGTTAATGTTTGAATGCTAATGTAATTGCTAATGCTAGCGATCTAATGCTAGTGCTAATATCTGCTCATTGTTATACTGTAAGTGTCCTTATGATGGAATTTGAGGCATTTACATAACCCTCATGAGAATATAGATCAGTGGCTTTTAACCTTCTTGTATATAGCAAATAAGAAATGTTATGTTAAATGCTAATGCTAACTTGCTAATGCTAGCAATCTAATGTATCTA